>PVJH01010236.1:0-74769 GCA_004026705.1 Nesogale talazaci | reverse complement strand
GGTGGAGGTGGTGGTGGTGGTGGTGGTGGTGGTGGAGGAGGTGATAGTGGTAGTGGTGGCTGGTGGTGGAGACGGTGGGGGAGGTGGTGGTTGTGGTGGTGGTAGTCGTGGTGGTGGTCGTGATCATGGTGGTATTTGGGGGCGCCATCAAGTCACAGTGACATGTGCACCACAGAACAAACTGCCTGGCCCTGCGCCATCCTCACAACTGCTCCTGTGCTTCCAGCCACGTTTTTAATCCATCTCGTTGAGGTTCTTCTACAGGGTAAACACTTGCTAACTTGGCTGAAGGAGAAGGCAAGAAAAAAATGCTTTTTCAACCTTATCTGTATTTTTGTTTGTTTGCTATTTGCTGGTTCATATTGGGGCTTATCTCAGGTGTGTTTTGTCAGTGGGGGTCACCCTCTTGAATTTTTGTTGTAGGTTCTTCTGTTTCTCCATATATGAAACCCAGGATTGATGAACCCATAGGGCAGTGGTTCTCAACCTGTGGGTCGAGACCCCTCTGCGGGTTGAATAACCCTTTCACAGCAGTCGCCCAATTCATAGCAGTAGCAAAATGACGGTGATGAAGTAGCAATGAAAATAATGTTATGGCTGGGGGTTCACCACCACCTGAGGAGCTGCATTAAAGGGTTGCAGCATGAGGAAGGTGGTGCTCCAAGAACTGCTGCTCCAAGGACAGCAAATAGAATGAGGGTTTGTGGGAGAGGGGGTGCAGTGGTGACAGGAGATGGGGGCCAGGTGGTAAAAAGGAGATGATGTCAAGGATTTCAGGAAGGGAAAGAATGTTTGGAGACTGATTGTAGCAATTGTACAATACTGCTGGGTGTGATTGAACCATGGAATGATATGATATTTGTATTAACACCAATAAAATGGTTGTGGGAAAAAAATATTTTAATCTCTCTACTCTTTCACTAAACATTGATCGACTATTTGCTGAGTGCTCGATAACGTCCAGCTGGAAAAGAGAAGAAGGAAGGGGTGCAGGCAGGCTGAGTCACTGGTCAACTGGGGGGAGAGGGTGAGCTCAGAGGCACTTGGGGAGTGTGGTCAGAGCCAAGGGAGAGTGCAGCCCTGCCAGGAGTCGAGACAGAATCCATGTTGGACTTTAAAAGCCGCCTTTCCTGACAGCACTTCCTCTAACCTTGGGGCCATCTGTCCTTACCCTGAAGGAGACATGCCTTTTCTTTCAAGTCTGACAGGTGCAGGAGACCACAATTAATCCCAGAGGGTCTTTCCATTGTCGTCAAACAGATGTGGGATGTGATTGCTGATTCCCACAGGGTCTTGATGCTCAGCAGTATGTTAGTAAATCTTTACAACAGACCCCCAGAAAAAGATCAGACCAACAGGTTCCCAGGAAAACCTGCCTTGCGACCACCCCATCATAAACGGAAGGCATAGCCCTTCAATCAACCCCACGGCCCAATCTCTAGTTCTAGATGCCCCGCCTTTGTTGGCCCTGATTGACTTCCAGTCAATTACGATTTTGTAATCTCTCTCCCTGTGTCTCCTTACTGCCTGGAGGAGTCATTTCACCCTGTGAACTTGGGCACTTTCCCGGCCTGGACTATCTCTCTCCCAAGAAATCACCGTTGCTTCACTCTATGCAGACTCTCTGACGTTGCTCAGCAACATACCTTCCCTGGGGAGAACGAGCTCACGGATCAGACATGCTTTTGGCAAAGCTAGATCAGTATCCAATACAAGCCAAGCCCACAGCTGACCATACAGCGCTGTCTCACGGCAACCTTGGGGACAGAAGAGGAGAACACCTTAGGGTTTCCCAGTCTTTACAGCAGCAGACGGCCTCCTTGCTCCTGCAGAATGGGTAGTGGACTGAACTGCCAGCCTCTTGGTTAGCAGCAATACGCTTAAACCAACACACCACCAGGCCTCTTTACTGACCGGTGTAGAAGGGCCTCTTTTCATCATATATCCCAGGTCAGGCAGTGTGAATTTTGTGTCTCTTGAAATGAAGGTAAATGTCTTACTCATAAACCCACTGCCACTGAGTTGATTCCACTCAGTAGTTCTATAGGACAGAGCAGAACTGCCCCTGTGGGTTTACAAGCAATACATTCTTGTTCTTGTTCTTGCTCTTGTTAGGTCCTGGACTAAGTACATAATCTGGTGTCAATTCGAGACAATTAAGAGGGAAGGGGTAGAGTTTAGCCTGTCCATCAGGTCGCAGCTGGATGACTTCATTTGGAGGCAGCAATGTAGATGAATTGCTCACAGGAGGCCAGACACTCCCTCTCTGCTGTTTCTTCTTTAGGCAGTCCTTCCTTGATAACGTCCCATCTTCTGGGAGCGGAAAGGGGCTTTGAACTGCTGACGGTACAGTGAGGAGCTCCTCTGTGGGTCACACATACGTGACCCAGGACACTCGGGCTCCTGAGGGACAGCACTCTGAGAGAGGTGTGGCTCCAGATTCCCCTTTGTGAGCTGATCCCCTGGATCAGATCTTGGAGACGGACCTTGCATGAACCCCGTGGCAGAGGAGTTTCCGCAGCAGTCATTCTCGTAAAGGGGACTTAGAGAGAGAGAGAGACAGCCCTGCGGGGGGGTGGGGGGGTGCTTCAGAACAGGATGGGGAAATGAGCTCACAGCCCCTCCTGAGCTTTCTGTGGACCTGTGAGTCACACCAATCTCCACTGCCCCTGCAGCCCACACTCTCGTGAGGCAGGCAAGACAGGGTGAGGCCGGCTGCCCCACCCCTGGGCTCCGAGGGGCCCTGTGAGTACTGGGGAGTCCCCTGCCAGCCTGGGCCGTGGTCCTCCTTCGACTTCTTCAGGGTCAACCCGGGGTTTTAATGAAATTGCTTCCCACCCCAACTCATCTGTTAGTTAAAAACCTGCACGTGACTGATTTTCCCCTGAGTTTTGGCTCCAACCACTTCTCAGAAAGCGCGTGAGCGTGTTCTCCCATTTACCATCTCGCTCTTCATCTCGCTGTCTGCTTTCCCGGGCCTGAATCTATTTAGAACCCAGGAGGAAAGGTACCTTTCCCTGACTTCGCTCAGGCCGCGTTGGTAGGCCAGTGTGCTGCATTTTAATAAGCAATCACATGCTTTGTGGTGTAAAATCAAAACAGCGTCACGCCAAGCATACTCACTCAGACCACGCCTTGCTGGCATTAAGAGAGGGGGTGCAGAACCCTAAGTTCCCAGCACGATAGATCACATAGGAGACAACGATGACCAGAGAGAAGTCAGGGTGCCGGCTGAAGCCCCAGGGCTCAGGAGAAGCCAGCGGCTTCCCCCAGACAGATGGGTGGCCCAGGAAGCTGCTCACCAGAACCCAGGAACCACCATCCTGGGCTCAAGGTCCTGGCCTGCTCCAGAGCGATGATGGTCTCAGTGTATGCTGGGCTGGCGTCTTGTGACAGAGCTTGAGAATGGCCAACCCAGCAGCCCCTTCTTGCTTTTGCCCTAAACGAAACCCTGAGATAACTCTAGGCAGTGACGTGTGTGATTGCAGCTGAGGCAAATCCCTGGGGCAGGAAGAGGGCAGGACCTTAAGCGGAAGGTGTGGAGTGAGGCTGCTCGCAACACCCCTTTTGGTCTGGACGTTGTCCTTCATGACTGGTGGCTGATGCAGGGCAGCGAGGCTAAGTCCCCAGACAGCTGTGGGGGAGAAAAGATGGCGCCTGGGGCTCAAACGAGCTCCCAAAAGCAGCCACGTCCTCTTGGGACCGCCTGTCTCTGGGCTGCTTCTGCGGAAAAGATGCATAGATAGATTTGGAGGCCACGGCGGTTCCACAAGGTCCGTAGTGTGAGACCGCCAGCCTCCCCGAGGGAGAAAGAGGAGGCCGTCTGGTCCTATAAGGAGTTGCTGCCTTGGGAGCCCTGAGGAATGGGCGTCCTCTGTCCTGCGGGGTCTCTCTGACTCAGCACTGACGGCATGGCAGGGGCTGGAGTGTGTTTGTGCTGTGGGTCAATGACAGCCAGATCCTGTCTCTGAGCCACAGCTATTCAAGAGACCGGCAAGAGGATCATGGCCTTCCCAGTGCTATCTTGAGGAACCAAGCCCCTGGGCCAAACTTCCAAAGCCCCTGGGCCAGTGCCTTCCTGTTACATTCAGGACTCGTGAAGCTTGTCACGGGGCAGGGACCTGCCCAAGGACACGAGGTCCATGTCTGCCCATGTCTCCTTCCCAAGCTCTTCCCCAGGGCCCTGGGCTCTCAGTCAGACGTGTTTCCCTGACTGCCCTCTTCTTCTGGGACCAGGACCGGGCCTGGCATCCTGTGTTGTCTGGCTTCTCTCTGGGCTAGTAATGCGGACTGCAGGGGGAGCTGAAGGCGGGGCACAGGGACCGGGAGAGTGAGATCAATGGGGGAGGGACACGTCACTAGGCACTGTGTGCTTCCTTTCAAGGTGCCCCTCTCTCTGTCCAAATTCTGCAGCCTTCTTTCTCCCACCCTCTGCGTCCTTTCTTGGGCCTGCGTTTTCCCCACATCTGTCCACACTGTTGTCAACAGGGCTGAACCGCTCCTGGGACTGCCTTCACTTTACTGTGCCCGGTTCTTGGGCTGGAGGCGGAGTGCACGCAGGCAGTGCGAAGGGGAAAACCCCATTAGAGCAGCGGCACTCCGCCGTCCTCAGGCCTTGGCCCTTTCAGACAGCTCCGCGTGCGTGGTGACCCCCAACCATAGCATTTATCCTTGTTGCTTCTTCATCGCTGTCATTTTGCGAGGGCTATGAATCGGGCAACCCCTGTGACTGGACTGTTCGACTCCCCAAAAGGCCTGAAGCCATGGCTTTAGTTCCATCCCATAAATCCCCGACAGCCAAGGGCAGTCACCTCCCCAGCTGGGATCCTCCCAGCCTCTGTGCAATGCTGTCCAGGTGGGGTAGTCCGTGAGACAACAAATGCCTCACACAGCACAGTGAAGGGCCGTCACAATCAGCTCCTTGGTGTCGCCTACAGCCAGGAAGACAGGGAGTGGCGAGGAAGGTGCAGAGGTGTTCAGAATAATGACTGACGGCAGGAGAGTCACAGACTCTGGATGCTGGACCAGCTCTCATAACAAAGGCTCTTCCATCGACTCCTTTGCCAGCTGACCAGCTGTGGTGAGTCGACTTCCAGGACTCCTCGCCTCACTGGGGTCTCAGCAAAACAGTAGAGGGGGCCCAGGATTCTCCCAGGATGTCCCGAACCCGCCTGCACGGGCCTGGGAGAGACAGGGATGGGCACCTGCTTCCAGCTTCACCCTCAGTGACTCGGCAGTGTGCAGTTGGCCACACAATTGGCACCCCACACTCTGGAAAGCTCTTCCAATCCCCCTCCCCGGGGAGCTGCTTTTATAACAGTCACAGCACACTGCTAGCATTCCTCTCCTTGCATGCTAAGACTGTCTTCGCTCTGTCCCCTAGAGCCCGTGACATAGTAGCGGTGGATGAGGACACGCCGTCCACGCATCACAGGCACTGACGGGACACCAAGGATGATCTTATTGATGGGGTCCTCAGAGACGCTGCTCCAGTCCCTCGAAGGGTAGCTGTTTCCTCTACAGAACAGTCAGATGCCTCAACGTAGGGGCACTGCCCCTGCAGCAGGGTGACAGCATGCTTTGATCCTGTTTTTAGGTGACCTTGGGAAACATGAGCTGCACATCATTTGCACGCCAGCCTGCTCCCCAAACCCTGCAGCACCAAACTCCGAGGCAGCGACAACGAAATAGGTGGGCGGGTGAAAGACACTCACACAAGGGTCCCAATGCCTAGGGGACTCATGCAAGAAAATGGCACCACCCACCCACCAATCACCGCCGATGGTGGTAACCACGCCTGCCTGAGATCACCTCAAAATAGATGCACCTCCTTCCATCTGGCAGAGACGAGATGTGCCCAGGGAAATCCTTAGCTCAAGCTGTCACGGAAAGACAAGCTGAGCGAGACTTTTTCTCAAAGGGTAGAAAAATAAATGTAGGCAGAGCTCTCCTGGGCAAGCCTGGGAGACTGAGGGCTGGCTGGGAACCGAGAGCAGGTGGCCAGCCTGGCCGGACCCGTGAGGTCAAGGATTCCTCTGGTGCTGCCAGAGAAGGCAGGAGTCTGTCAGCAGGGGTCAGAGCGGGCACTGGTGTCTGTGCCCCAGTCAGGAGTGATCCCTCGGGGCCAGCTCAGAAGGGCAGGTGGAGACGACCAGGGCTGTGAGCCGTGCCCTCCCAGTGGTGCCTGGAGCGCCACTGGATGGTTGGGAAACTGCCCTCTTGGGACCCAGGTCACGCTGTGGTGCCCAGCATCCCTGCGGGACATGCTTTGGGTTCCTCCCCAGGTCCATCTCCTGCTTTGTTCCCACTCTGTTTCCCTGAAAGCCGGTGCTGGGCAGTGAGGGAACCGCTCCTCTCCCAATGGGCTTGGAAGGGGGAGGCCACCCAGCCCAGCTCCTGAGGAAAGCTGCCAGGCCAGCCTCTGTGGGAGAAGTCGGCCACCTCCACAGAAGCCAGCTGCCCCAGCCACTCACCGCCCTACCCTCCGGCCTGGTCCTCCAGCCCCTGCTCCAACCTCTAGCTTCATCCTAGGACCCCCACCACCTTGCTCACGGACCCCCTGCATGGCTCCCAGCCATCTCAGAGCCTTGGCCTACAGGGCCTTCATGGACCAGGCCCGCCTGACAGGGAACATGGGCAGGTCCTTGGCCCACCCATTCTGAGAGCCAAGTCCTCTGGCCCATTTAGAACTTGTGACTAGGGACCCACTGGGCTAGGGAAGCTTTTGTTTTAGTGGGCAAAACTGGAAATGGTGTCATGAATTTCCTTGCTGGGTAGACCCCAGTGTTGTTAAGCTTAAGGGCACCCCCACGTCTCAGCATGAGAGACGTTTCTCAGTCAGTAATGCGTTCCCATTCTAACAAGAACTGACTGGAAATGGCCCCACCCAGGTAGCACCTTGGGCGATGTCAGCCCTGGGAGGCTTCTTACCCACAAGCAAAGCAGGGGGCTTTAATAACATTCTCATCCTCAGAATCCTCATTTAGGGCTAATTACAGGGACAGTTTTTTAATCGTTAGTGTGTTGAGAGCTTGTTTTTCAGTCTCAGTTATCCCACATGGCTTGATGTTGCTATAGGCCGTGTGCCAAGGTTGCAGTTAACCCGCAAGGTAGGCTCATCGGTGGTTGGGTAGCAGAATGCATGAGTGTTCGGGTGACTTACAGAATAGGAGCTGGACAAGGATGGACAATGTTGCTAGGGGCCATCACGCGGGTTCTACCTGGTAGCGACCCTGTGTAGAGCAGGAGGAGACCCTCCCCTGCCCTGGCCTGCACCGTCCTCACAATCGTCCTTACGTCTGGGCCCATTGGTGCAGCCGCCTCTGTCCGTCCATCGCATTGAGGGGCTTCCTCGTTGTCACTGCCGCATCAGCTTACCAGCACGATGTCCTTCTCCAGGGACGGCTCTCTCGTGACAACGTGTCCAGGGCCCGTGAGATGAAGCCTCCCTATTCTTGCCTGAAAGGGGCGTTCTGGCTGGGCTTCTTCCAAAACAGTCTTGTTGGTTCTTTTGGAGATCCATAGCACTTTCAATATTTTTTGCCAGCCCCATCACTCAAATGCATCATGTTTCTTCTTGCTTCTGTATTCAGTGTCCAACTTTCTTACGCACAACCCAGGCCTCAGAGCAACCTCCTCGATTTTCAGCACTCTAAAGACGTCGTATTCAGCAGATTTACCCAATGCAATGTGCCCTTCGATTGCAGCTTCTGTGGACTTTGGTTTGGATTCCAGCAAGACAAAATCCTTGACACCTTGTATCTCTTTCCCGATTATCGAGATGCTACCATCGGCCCAGCTGTGAGGATCTGGGTCTGCTCAACATTGAGCTGTCATCGACACTGAAGGCTGCCGTCCTTGGTCTTCATCAGCAAGGGTCAGCTCTCCTCACTTTCACCAAGCAAGGTGGTGTCATCTGCATCCTGCAAGTTGTCAGGAAGCCTTCCTCCAACCCTGATGCTGAAGACTTCTTCATGTAGCAGGGCTTCTCTGACGATTTGCTCAGCATCCAGATCAAATAAGCATGGTGAGAGGACCCAATCCTGACACACTCTTTCCCTGATTTTACCGCATGCAGTGGTCCCTTGCCTCTTGATCCAGGAGCAGGTTGTAGTGTTCTGGGACTCCCATTCTTCTCAAAGCTGCCCAGGGTTGGTTTGATCCACACAGTCAAGTTACTTGGCCTGGTCAATAAAACGCAAGTGAACTTCTTTTTAGTATCCTTTACTTTCAGCCCAGACTCAACTGGCATCAGCAATGGCCTCCCTTGTTCCACGGCCTCTCCTGAACCCGGCCTGAACCTCAGGCAGTTTCACGGTCTCTTCTGACAGCACTTTGATCTTTTCTTTCTTTCCCTTCTATTTAATGTCCTTTTGCTTTCTTCACTAATGATGGCCTCTCTTTTAAATTTTTTTGTTAAAACTTTTATTGAGGGCTCTTACATCTCTTATCACAATCCATACATTCCTCCAGTGTGTCAAGCACATTCGCACATATGCCGCCATCATCATTTTCAAAGCATTCTCTTCCCTCTTGAACTCCTGATATCAACTCCCATTTCTTTCCCTTCCCCTCCACCTTCGCTCATGAACCCTTGATAAGTTATAGATTATTTCTCCACATCTTACATCATCATCTGTCGCCCCTCACCTACTTTTCCATTATTTGTCACCCTGATAGAGGGAGTTCTAGCTTGCTCCTTGTGATTGGCTCCTCCTTTCTGCCCCTCCCCAAATCCCCCTGGTATCTCCTCTCCTGGTTGGCTCTGAGGGGTTTCTCTATCCTGGATTCCCTGTGTTTGGGGCTCTTATCTATAGCTGTGTGCATGCTCTGGTCTAATCTGACATGTAAAGGAGAATTGAGGTCATGATCATGGGGTGAAGGAAGCTCCAAAGAGCTAGCGGAAAGCAGTGTGTTTCATCAATTCTATACTGTACCCTGACTGGCTCATTTCTTCCCTGTGACCCCGCTGTGAGGCCCTTTGGACTTCTGCATCTTCCATTTGGAGAAGTCTACGAGTCCAGCCACCATTCGTGCCCTTGGCACTGCTGTCCTCTCTCTTTCCAACTCTCGCGTTCCAATCACCAAAAACCACCATTGTATCTTGAGTGCATGTGTGATCAATTCCAGGCTGAAGCTTTTGGTAGACTTCTCCCATGTCTTTATCACTAGCTTTAGTGGATGATGCATAAATTTGAGTAATAATTGTATTGATTGCATTTCCTTGAATTAGGATAGATATAATCCAATCACAGACAGCTTTGGACTTCAACATACATCTCGAAATGTTCATTTTGATTACACCTCTTATCACAATCCATACATCCATACATCGTGTCAAGCACATAAACTATAGGATTTTCTGATTCAAAATAGCCAATACCAGTCCATGTCAGCTCCCTAAGGCCTGGGATATTGGTCTTTCTGGGTTCCATTTCTCTTTTGGGGTCTTCTGATTTTCCTGGATTCATATTTTGTACATCCCAAGTTCCAACTCTCAGTAGGGTTTTGCAATTGTTCCTTCTCACTTTGAGTCATGCCCCATCAGCCAATGAAGGTCCCGAAGGCTTTACTCTTCCTGTGTCTTTAGTGATGAGCTCTCATTTGAGGAGGCGGTTCTTCCTCAGTCGTCATCTAACCTCCTTCCCGAGTTCAGGGCTCACCTTCTGGAACAACCTCTGACAATGTCTGCTTCTCTTCACCAGGTCTCTTAGGTGTTGTGTATCAGTTTTTCAGTGGTGAATCCCTCCAAGATGGACAGCCGAGTCTTTCTTCATTGTCTGTTCTCAGTCTGCTGTCAGCTCTGCTGAACCCTGTTCTCCTTGGGTGACCCTGCTGGCATTTGATGGACCGGTGGCATTGCTTCCAGCATCCCAGCAACACCATAGGAGATGGAAGATCTTGTTGCTGTTGCTAGGGCCTATCAGATTTATTCAGACCCACAGTGACCCCTGTGCACAGCAGAATGGAACACTCCACAGTCCCGTGCCATCCTGACAGTCGTTCCTATGCCTGAGCCCATTGTTGTAGCCATGGCATCAATCCATCCCATTGGGGGCCTTCCTCCTTTTGGCTGCCCCTCCACTTTATCAATCATGGTGTCTCCTCCAGGGACTTGACTTTCCCGACACGTCCAAACTTTGTCACACGAAGTCTTACCAGTCTTGCCTCTAAGGAACTCTGGTCGTACGTCTTCCAAGACAGATCCTTTTGTCTGTCCTTTTAGCAGCCCAGGGTACCGTCCATTTCTTCTCCAGCCCCACCATGCCAAGGCATGGGTTCTGCTTCACACTTCCTAACGCACTGTCCTGCTGTCCCGAGCAGTTGAGCCCATGGAGAGCTCCAAGGCTGAGACCAGCTCCTCCAAGGAACAGCCTGGCTTTCCAAGACTCTAGAGCTGTGTGCCAAAGGCTTACTGAGCTGGATTGAAAACTTGGAATAATGACTGCTGTGACTTACTGAGTTCTTACTGTGCACCAAGCACTACCCTAAGCGGTCCGTCTACGATTTCATGCCCGTCTCTAAACAACCTCCTGAGTAGGATACTGTAGTCCTACCTATCTGACAGCTGTAGAAACTGAGGCCCCACAAGCTTTGTGACACTCCTGGTAATGAAACTAGCCAGTGGGAGTGGATAGGACCACAAAAACCTACACTATTTCCCAGTGTATGCTGCCTCGGTCAGAGATTGACGTGGTGGGTCCTTCAAGACACGGAGTGTGAAACCCAATGGAGCAAAAAGCTAATGCTGCCCTTCTCTCTCATGGCTGGCAGCTTGGGTGAAATGTCCTGTGAGTTCACATTGGTTAAAGCCAGGACTGGGTCCTACCTCCCAATGCACCCCCATTAGCATGTGATTGGACCTTGCAGCCCCCTAGTAACTTCCAGTGTACTTCTGCCTTGTCTCAGAACTGAGCCCCTGCCCAAAGAGCTCACCTGCTGCCTCTGTCTGGCAGCCCTGTGGGTGACCAGCTTGGCCTTCTGTCTGGTCTCCCAGATGCTGCTCGGTCGCTGTCCAGGTAGATGGGCCTGTGGGACTTCACCAAGGAGCACACTGTCATCCAGGCAGGGGCCTTGCCCTCCCAGGAAGAAACGACATGGGAGGATGGGCAAGAGCAGTGGAGCCCTGTCTCTTTTTAAATTAAAAAATAATTAATGGTGTAGCCCCCTGCCCCTAAACCCACCTCCCTCAAATCCATTCTGACTCATAGTGATGCTAGATAAACTTCCCCTGGGGTTCCTGAGACTGGGAGTCTTTGTGGAAGTCGGTGGCCTCGTCTTTCTGCCTCTGATCATCACTCGTCCCACTGCACTTGTCGGAGAATATACAGAGATGCATTCATAGTACACGCTGCCCAGGTCCTCTCAGTGACAGCATTCTGCAAAACTGCCACAAGGCATCACAAGCCAGGCTTTTGTCGTTAACACAATCAACTTCTCTTATTCAGTGTTTCCCAGCTTCACTTTGTTCCCTCTCTGTGCCTGTGTGAGTGCTGACACCTGTACAACTCATGTATCCACTATGTCATCAGGATTCTAAACAATGCCAACGGACACATCCTTCTTGCTCTTTCAATAACCACATCCACCTCCTCCCTAAACTCTCCACATTCCTAGCTCCTCGACATCCACTAAGCTGCCCTCTCTTTCAACAGCATTGTCATTTTTTAAATGTTATATAAAGAATACAGTATGAAATCTTTAAGGATTAGCTTTTTGATGCTTTGTGCCATCCCCTAGAAATTTATCCACATTATTTTGTATAACAATGGTCTGTTCTTTTTATTTCTGAATTGTGTTCCACCATATGGATGAACCACAATTTGTCTAACCATTCACCTGTTGAAGAACATCTGCTCTGATTCTGGTCTAGGGGCTATCATAAATACAAGTGCTATGAACCTTCAGGTGTCTGGGTGAACATAGTTCCCTGGGATCCAGGCCATCAGTGCAGAGGCTGGGTGGCAGTTGCATGTGACACAGGGCTGAATGTCAGATCCTGTACAGCCGCAGAACCAATGAGGAAGGCCTACTCTGTCCCCGAGGGCCATTATGTATCAGAATCAATTTGGTGGTTCTGGGTATAGATAACCCTAACGATGTCCACCGTGGTTGAAAAAGTGGGGGGTGATCAGTGAAAAGAAGTGAAACTCTAAAGACGGACCAACACAATGACCACAGCAATGGCGTCAAATGTAGCAGTGACCAGGAAGATGCCGCCAGCCAGGTATTGTTTTGTCAAGTGACAGGGGCACAAGCCCCTTGGTGGGACTGAGCAACGGCAACGGAGCCTCCCTGCGGTTCCTCCACAGCCTGTTTGACTCGGGTCTGCCCATCCAGAGCCCCACCCTGCGCCCAGCCTGGCAATCAGTACCAGGCATTAGTCAACAGCCCTAGCCCAGAACTTCCAACCCACCAGGCTTCGGGGAAGTCACTGGACCTGTGTCCTCAGTACACCTTGGTCGTTAAGGTCCCTTCCGACCCTGGGATTTCATGAAATTTGTCATTGACTCGCTGCTGTGCCCCTGGCATTTTATCAACAGGGTGTGTTTGCAGATCAAGCTCTTTTCAGCTCGGTACTGTGCACTCAGCCGTGTCCACTGACCCTTCTGTCAGTAGGCTGCAGGATCATAAGGGAGCGCCTTTCCAAACACATCATTAGCTGACGAGGAACTGGAAGTGCTGCATTCTCTGGGCTGGGCTGTCAACTTTGACCTCAAAGATAGAGGACACCGGCACTCGAGTAGTTGCCCGAAAGTTACAGCAGCGCTTTGATCAACATTTGAAATATCTAGAGAGATCGCAATGATAGATGTGACAGCTCTGTATGGAATATGCTTTTCATATTTAAGCCTATTTATTTTCCCATGAGATGGACAGAGAGGTAGAAATTCTGAGCGTTCTTTTTATAATGTGACCTTTGTCATAGGCTGATTTTTGTCCAAGAATGTCAAGATACTTTCCACCCCCGAACTGTCCATTCTACTTTGTGAGCAGGATCTGGGGACTTCAAAGCTTGCAAGCATTGCTTCTCTGTCTTTTGGCTAAGATCAAGTGCAGTATCTGTTCTTATCAGTTTAATATCTGACACATCCTTTATCCGATAACAACATATTAAATGTATTTTTGGGAAAAACTAACAACTTGCAAGCAGCCATCTGAGATACAAAGAGTGGAGCAAAAGAACTTGAAGAAAATCAGACTCAAGGGAGTAATTGGTTTGCAAACCACAGTCTCCACCATCCCAAGACCAGTAGAAGTAGATGGTGCCTGGCTATTAACACCAACAACTCCAAGTTGATCACAACAGAAGGGCCCAGACAGAGTAGGAGAATAATTCAGAAAAATAATTTAGAAATTCCCCCAAAGACTAACTTACTTGTCTGGCGGAGACTAGATCACCTGAGATTGGACTCATTCGACACCTTCCAACCTAACACCAAAGTCATTCTTTCTAGAAAAACAAAGTCAGTGACACTGACATATGTCTAAGGAAGGACGTAATATCATGAAGGTGTCCCAGTCCCGTCCAACTCAAATGCCTGGGGCCGATGCTAGCCAGGCCCTTGCTCAGCCTCATGTAGCTGCCGGCTGGGAATGCAGAGAGATCACAGGCCAGTAGGAGCAGTGCTGTGGGGATCTCGGGTCTCTGGGCACATGGCAGGGAACATGGCAGCTCTGGGGATGGCTCCCAGGATCAGTGTCCCCCATGGCACTGCCTCCCGGAGCCAGAGTCCCTGTAAGGAGGAAGGCAATAGAGGCCAGAGGAAGGAGAAGTTCCCGAAGTCTCTCTTATATATAAAAAAGGCCACACATCCAAGGAGACAAGCTAGACTCCACCCCTCCACTTTCACACGGACATAAAAATCTAGCTGCTACAATGTGTTTCTTATAACAATCAATTACACATATCAAAAGGATAATATTTGCCCCAAAGTAAAGATGAAAAGCGGGCTGAGCCCTGGTGGCATAGTGGTTGTGCGTGGGACTGCGGCCCACTGGGACGGAGGTTCAATTCCAGCAGTGGGGCTGGGCCTCCTACTCCCACCACCGGAGAGCAGTGATGCCCCCCCCCCCCCAAAAAAAAAAAAAAAGAAGAAAAGCAGCAGAAGGTTAAAAAAAAAAAATCAGGGGTTGAGCCCCGGTGACGTAGTGGTTGTGCGCGGGACTGCGGCCCACTGGGATGGAGGTTCAATTCCAACAGTGGGGCTGTGCCTCCTACTCCCACCACCAGAGAGCAGTGATGCCCAAAAAAACAAAAACAAAAAAAATCAGATAAAAGGAATAGGGAACCCAGGGTGGAAATGAGAAGTGTGCTGACACATTGTGGGGAATGGAACCTATGTCATGGGAAGTTATATGTGCAAACCATTGAATGGAAAACAAATTCTCTGTAACTTTCACCTGAAGCACAGTTTTGTTTTGTTTTTAAGAAATCCGTGATATAAAAACATGAATAGGAATCACAGGTTTGGTTGTCATTTTGCTCTGAAGTTCCTTATGTGTCCTTGTCATAGAGAATGAATCTTGAAAGAGGAAAAAAGTCAGGAGTTAGTGCACATGAAGTGGTTTGACGACAGATTACCTGTCTGTGTGTTTGTTATTAAACATCTCCGTCAATCATCGAAGCATGTTTATCCTTCAAAAACCACACCCGATACGTTGCTGTTGCCTGCATTCGGACCTTAGTGACCAGAGAGCGCAGAAGACCTGCCCCGCAGGGCTTCTGAGGTTCAATAGTTTATGGAAGCCAAGTGCCATCTCTTTCTCCCTTCGAGATGCTGGTGAGTTAGCGGTCGCCAGCTTTCAGGATTGCACCATGAGGGCTTCTTAGCGTGCGGGCACCTCTCTGTACCTTACCCTCAGGAGGCTTGGTAGCACAGTGCTAATTGAGAGGTCGGCCTACCTGCCTACATGTACTTCTTCCCCTGTGCTAAATACTTTCCTAGATCACAGTCTCGGCAAGTAATCTGAGCAGTTGGACTGCATGAAGAAGCGGCCCGACGGGATGCACTGTTGGCTTTTTCTACTGCTGCTTCGTGAGCACGGGTGTAGATCCAAGCAGGACATCCATAAAGTCTTCATTCTTTCTAACCTCTCCTGTGGCTGTTGATTTCAACTCAGTGACCCTCTGTGCACCAGCAGGAAACACTGCCCAGTCCTGAGCCACCCTCCAATCTTTCTAGTCCATTGTTGCAGACGGCTGCTCCTCCTTACTGACCCTCTACTTTCTTCCGAGTACAATGTCCTTCTCCAGGGACGTGATCTCTTCTGAGTATAGGAGACAGGTTCTCACGATTCTAATTTCTAAGGAGTATTCTGGCTGCCTATGAGTCTATACACAGGTTCTGCGTGAGCAGAATGAAATCGTCTGCCATTCCCATTCTTTGCCGTGCTAGCCTTAGTTCGAGTCACACCGTCGAATGTCTTGGCTGAGCCTAGTCAATACAATAAAGTAGACTTCTTTTTGGTTGATATTCTCTGCTTTCAGTTACGATTCACTGGACATAAGCAATTAATGATACCCTCCTTTCCTGTCACATCCTCTTCTGAATCCAACTTGAATTCCCAACAAGTGCCTTTTGATGTGCTACAGCAACCCTTTTGGGATGATCTTCAGCAACATTCTATACTTCTATGTAATATGAACGATACCGTTTGAGAATTTTCACATTCTGTTGGATCACATTCTGTTGGACTGGACCCAAATATGGATCCCTCCCAGTTTGTTGGCCAGGATGTTGTCTTGCAAATTTCTTTCTTGCACAGTTGAGTGACTATTTACAGTGCACCAACAGCCAATTGAAACATTTTAGTTGGGTTTCTGCCTATCCCTGGAGAAGTACTTCTTGCTTATGCCTTCAGTGTGGCATGGGCTTTCCCTTAGATTCTCTTGATTCTTTATCATATGCTACCTCTAGAAACTGGAAGACCGATTCTATTTTGGTATAGTAACCTTGTGTTCCTTTCATCTTTTTTTTATCCTTTGTAGTCAATATTTTGCCTATGGAATCCTTCAATATTGCAGCCCGATATTTGTTTTTTTAAAAAACTTTCTTCAGTCTGGAATACACTGAGGATGTTCTTCCTTTGAAGATTTCGAATTCCAGGTCTTTGCACGCATTCCTTTTCTGCTGGAGCTGGCCTTCAGAATTTTCTATTCAGCTTTTTTTTGTTGTTGTTTTTTTTTTTTTTTTTGGTCTCATCAATTCTCCCATTAGCTTTAGTTACTTCACATTCAAGAGCAAGTTTCAGCGTCTCTTCTGACATCCACATTGCTCTGTTCTTTCTTTCCTGACCTTTTAATGACCTTTTGCTTTTCTCCATGAATGAGGGTCTTCATGTCCTCCTACAACTGCCTGGTCTTCAATCAGTAGTGTCCGCTTGTCAAATCTGCCCTTGAGACACTCTAAATTCAAAGGGGATATACTCAAGTCATGTTTGGGCTCTCTTGAATGGGTTTAGTTTTTTCAGCTACAACCTGCACTTGCCCGGAGCCATCAATGGTCTGCTTCACCGTCGGCCTCTGGCCTTCTTTTGACTGCTGATCTTAAGCTTCTCCATGGACCCTTCCCACAGAGGGCATCAATCTGATTTCTGTGTGTCCCATCTGCAGGGTGCAAGTGTAGAATTATCATATAATTTATTGGAAAGAGGTAGTTGTCATAAAGAAGCTATTAGTCTTACAAAATTCTATTGTATGATCTCCAGATTTGTTTTTATTGTCAAGGTCATATTTTCCAACGACTTCATTTCCAACTTTCACACTCCAGTCACCAATGATTATCAATGGGTCTTGGTTATACGTTTGGTTAATTGCAGACTAAGGAAATTAGTGGAATTCTTCCATTTCTTTATTGCTAGCATTGGTAACTAGTGTGTAAATTTGATTAATAGTTAAATTAATGTCTCTTCCTTGTAGACATATAGACATCATCCTGTCACAAACAGTATTGTAGTTCAAAAATAGTTCTTGAAATGTTCTTTTGAACAATGAATACCATGTCATTCCTATTGAATTTTTCCTTAGCTCATTTCATTTTCTTTTTTTTGGGGGGGGCATCACTGTCCTCATGTGGTGGGAGTAGGAGGCCCAGCCTTTGCTCTGTGGAGCTGGAATCAAACCTCCATCCCAGTGGGCCGCAGTCCCGCGCACAACCACTACGCCACTAGGGCTCAGCCTCATTTCATTTTTTTTTTCATTTTTTTTTTTTAGGCATCACTGCCCTGGTGGTCATTTCATTTTTTAAATTAAATTTTACTTTATTTTATTGGGGACTCTTACAGCTCTTATCACAATCCATACACATATCCAATGTGTCGAACACATATGTACGTATGTTGTCATCATCTTTTTCAAAACATTTTCTTTCTACTTGAGCCGCTGGCATCAGCTTCCATTTTTATCATTTCCAATTTTCCTAGATTTGTACTTTGCACATTCAACTTCTGATTATTAATGGGTGCTGTGTCTCATCAGTAAATGAAAGACCTGAAGGTTTTATTCCACCCATATCCTTAAGGGCAGCCCTATCATTAGTAGGCAGTTCATCTCTAGTCATATTTTGTGTGTTTCCCAGTTCGAGGGGCTCATCTTTTAACACTATATAAAATAATGTTCCACTGCTAGTCATAAGGCATTACGTGGCTCATAACGCATTACGTGGCTCATAAGACATTATGTGGCATTACGTGGCTCATATCTGTTCCTTTTTCAATATCTGCTCTTTCTTAGTCTTGAAGCTCTGCTGAAATCTGTCCACCATGAGGACCCTGTTAATATTTGAAATATCAGGGACAAAGCTTCCAGCATCCCAGCCACACGCACACCACCACCGTACAATACACTGATGGAGGAATGGTGGAAACCACCACTCAGGAGCAATTCACCTAACACCATTTAGAGAGGGTTCAAATTAGCTTTGTGTGATGACCAACTATGTGCATACAGAAGGCTAACGCAAGCATCTCGGAGAGTTTCCATTGGACTCTGCAGATGCACCTTGCACGCTTCTCTGCCCAGGCGATTGGTCTGCGCAGACTCATTGGCCAGCCCCACTCCACCCCCGACACACACACACACACACACACACACACACACACACACACCACCTCTGTAGTCAGGTTTGGCAGGAGATGGAGGTGAGAAAAAAGAATGAGGCTGTGGTTTTACTTTCAGTCCCCTCCTTGCCATGGGCTAGCTGTACTCCTTCACCAAAGATTACAGAGAGTTGTCAGAAACCTTCTGGCAATTGACATACGATTCCTTACCAGGGCCACCTCCTTAGGGTCTCTGGTCTGAAGAGCTTCCCTGTCCCTCCTTGTCTCTCGTGTAGCACTCTTGATTAGGCACTCCTCAAATTATCCAACCTGAGCCCTACCCGCTGACACAAAGCCAAAGCACCCAGAGCTTTGAGCTGGTTCATTCTGGTTTAGGCCCACCCCCCTGAGAAGATGCACTTCTACCCGGATATGCAGAACCAGCATCTGCATCTTAACAAAAGCTCCGATGGGATCCCTCCTCCAAATGAAGCTGAGATGAAATGTCCATTACAGATGAGCAAGTAAGCACAACTAAACCTGTGTCTACATTGCTTATTGGATCACCCACCCAGTAATAACTCAAAGAAAAAAGGCACTATCACCCACAATTTACAGATAGATAGCTGTATCAGTCTGGGTAGACTAGAGAAACAAATTCATAAGCACGCATGTGGAAATAAGGGAGAGGTTTATATACAAGAGGAATGAAACATTGAGAAAGCATCCCAACCCTGTTCAGTCCAAGGTCTTAATTCCTATATTAGCCCATATGTCTGATACCAGTCTATAAGGTCTCCTTCTGACTTACAAGGCACGTACAATGACACCAGAACAATCACAGGTCAATGGGGCCAGAGTCTTGTGTATCCAGCAGCTGTAGAAGGATACTGGCGCTGACAGGGGTCTCCCCATGACTCCTCATTTCCAGGGCTCAGGGTCCATCAGCAGTACCTTGGCAGTAGAAGCATCTCAGTGCTGGCAGGAGTCTCTCTGTGGCTTCTCCAGCCCCAGAGGTTTGGTTCCATCAGGGCCAGCCCATGTGGCTTCTCCTCCGGCTCTTCCAAGTTCCAGGATTCAGGATCTATCAGCATGCCACAATCTTGTTTTGTTGGTAGACCGACTCCAAGAGACTGAATCAAGTTTCTCTCCTCCAATTGAGAAGTACCGCGAGACTTCCCAGAATTCTCAGAGAAAGCCATGCCCACACAAAGGTCTCATTGGCTATTTCCAGATTGACAGGCTAGACTCCACCCCAACACTTAGTCAGATTGGCACCAGAGTATGTGACTGCCATAATAACTGAGGTCTAGATGTGGTAAGATATCCATATTGCCTAAATGGCACAACTGAGGTTCAAACACTGACCACCCATCCTAATTCTCATGATCTGAAAAATTCACCACACCAAATATCTTTCCCCTTTGAGTAGGAAATAATGTACTTAGATTGAAAGCTCTAGCATTAAAATCTTGATCACCTGTCTTTTACAGTTATATCTGCATGTGGGTGGGGCATATCATCTGAATAATCATTATAAAGGTGCTCTGGCCAGATCAAGGCAGGTGTGGTTAGAGAGAACAGCAAAGAATCCTAGAAGTCATATATAGATGGATGTGATTCTATACAATATCTGTGGTTTCTCTGCTTTTTCCTATGGTTTTATTAAAGAGAGATGGGTTCTCAGGTACCCTACTATAAAAATAGACCTTACCATAAAAATAACAAACAAATCATTTGTCTTGGAAAAAAGCACAGCTAAGTGTTCCTTAGTTGCAGAGATGATAAAGTACTTTAGACATGTGGTCAAGAGCCAGTCTTTGGAAAAGGACACCCTGCTCAGTAAATGTGCTAGGCTGGGTTGACTAGACAAACAAGTCCAGTGACACACATATATGTGAAAAGAGAGCTTTATTTCAAGGAGCAATTATATAACAAGCAAAAAGTCCAGCCCAATCCAGATCAAGTCCATAAGTCCAATACCAGCCCATTAGTCTCTCTTCAGACTCATGCAGTCACATCAAGAATGCAGGAAGATCACAGGCTGTGGGTGCAGAGATCTGTGGGTCCAATGACAGTGGCTCGTGTTGTCTCAGTGTGGCTCCTCCACAGGCAGGGGAAGGCAGTGAGAGGGGGCCAGCCTCTGGAGAGTCATTTATCTGTGTAGCACTTCCAAAGAAGGTCAGCAATCTGCTCTGCTCGACAGGCGAAACCCCACCCATATCTTCTTACAAGTGCCATGTTAGCCCAAAACAACTGTCACTGTACAGTAGAGAAAGGATCAAGATGGATTGGCACATCGGCTGCAACAAGGGACTCAAACATAAGAACAATGGACGGGATGCCAATTGAAATGTTTCAGCACGCTGATGAAGTACCGGAAACCCTCACTGTCCATGCCAGGATATTTGGAAGACAGCTACTTGGCCAACTGGCTGGAAGAGATCTATATTTGTACCCATTCCTAAGAAAGGTCATCCAACAGAATGTTCAAGCTGTAGAACAATATCGCTGAGAGACACCCAGGTAAAATTTTGCTCAAGATCATCCAACAATGGTTGCAGGGGTACTTTGCCAGGAAGCTGCCATAGGTTCAGGCCAAATTCAGAGAAAGACACGGAGCAAGGGATGCCATTGCTGATGTCGGATGGTTCTTCACTGAAAGCAGAGAATACCAGAAAGATGTTATATTGGTTATGCCACGGCAGTCAACAATGTAGATCATAGCAAATTACAGATGGCCTTGAGGAAAATGGGAATTCCAGAATACTTCATCCTGCTTATGCATACTTGTACATGGATCAAGAGATGGTTGTACAAACAGAACAAGGGAATATTGCACAATTTAAAATCAAGAAAAGTTTGTATCGGGGTTGTATCCTCTCACCAAACTTAGTTAATCTGCATTGACCACAAAAATAGTCAGCGAAGCTGAATTAAATAACGAATTCAGCATCAAGAATGGAGAAAGGTTCATTAACAATCTACAATATGCAAATAGCAGAGCCTTGCATATTGAAAGGGAGCGTGACTTGAAGCACTTGCTGATGAAGATCACGGATTGCAGCCTTTAGTCTGGATGACAATCCAATGTAAAGAAGACCAAAATCTTCACCACTGGGCCGGTAGGTAGCATCGAGATAAACGGAGACCAGGCTGACGTTGTCAAGGACTTCACCTTGATTGGATCCACCATCACTGCTCATGGGAGCAGCAGCTGAGAGATCCAACGACGTGCTTCACTGGGTAAATCTGTTGCATGAGACCTCTTTAGAGTTTTGGAAATCAGGGGGGAAAGCACCCCCAACTCAAGCCATGACACTTCCAATGGCCTCATGTGTGTGTGTGAAAGTTGGCCGCTGAATAAAGAAGACTGAAGAAGAATGGAGGGGTTTGGATTGCAGTGCTGCTGCAGAATACTGAAAGTCCCCTGCACTGTCAAAAGAATAAACCAATCTTTTGTGGAGGCAGGCCAGAGAACTCCTTAGAGGCAAGGCTGGAGAAACTTCGTCTTACATACTTTGGCCATGCTGCTAGAGAGACCAGTCCCTGGAGGACATGGTGCTTGGTAAAATAGGGGAGCAGTTAAAAAGGGGAAGGCTACCCATGAGATGGACTAGCACAGTGGCTGCAGTTCTGGACTCGAGCATGGGAACAATGGTCAGGACAGGGCAGGATTGGCACTGTTCCCTTCTGTTGTGCGGAGGGCTGCTATGGGCTGGGACCTGACACACATGGAAACTATAACAACCACAACCACTGGATGAAGGAGTTCTGCGTCCTCCTCCATGTTCAATGAAACCACAGGCTCGCTGCCATGAAGACTCTGGACTGGACATCAGTCCACCTGGATTCTAGCCTTGGGCTGGCACGGTTTTAACAAGCCACCTCCCTCGCTGGGTCATACTCCTCCCATCTCTAAAATGGGGACTATACTGGTCAGGGGAGGTCAACTCGGTACTTTTCCCACGTCACCAGGAGGGATGGCTGTGTTGAAAACATTCTGAGGCTGCACTGGGGCCTCACAGTCATTCTGCGATCCACTCAAGGGTGTTCTGTAGACTTGGGCTGAAGGGCTGGTACCCTGGTGGTATCTTTGCTAGTATTATTACTGATGATGAACACAAGCCGAATAGCCACTGAATACTTAGTGTTCTGCAGGACTACTTTTTTCTAAAGACAAAGGCAAGCAAAGTCGTGGGGCAGCCAGGCCCCACGAGTCTGATCGTCACATCCGTGTGAAACAGCGCATGCCGCACCACTACCGCTCTGGGGGTGCGAAGCCGCAGCCTCACACCAGGGACATGGTTTGCTTGTTTGCTTGGGGGCGGGGCTGTGGTGTTTGCATGAACCTTCCCAAAGAATTAAGTCTCTGAGCTCAGCTCCTGATAAATGCCCTCGAATAGTTTGGGCTTTCACCTGTGATCATAAGAGTCTTTGATTTGAGAGCTTCAGACCATACCTAGCCCCGAAGACGAACTATGTTTCCCTTGCCCTTTGAGACTAAACCTTTACTTTCTGAAAAACAACTATTTCATCATCTTTGTCCTGTTCATACAGAGATGCACCAAGGAGGCATTTTTTCCTCCAAAAGATACATTGTGGGGGCTAAGCCTCGGTGGCGTAAGTGGTTGAGTGCAGGACTGCGGCCCTCGGGCTTGGTGGTTCAAATCCAGCAGCAGCTCTCAGGAGCAGCACTGGGTAGCTCCCACAACCACCAGAGGGCAGTGATGCCCCCCCCCAAAAAAAAACCCCAAAAATAAATAAATAAAAGATACATTGTGAAAACTTTTCAGAAAGCTGGTATGATTGATTTAACTTTTAATCTTAAATATAGTCACAAAATTATATTGATTAAAAGGCATTACAATTGTTTGTACAGAGAAGTCACTTTTATTTATGTATGTATATATAATGCTGTTAGGACAAGGATGATTTAATTCAACTCAAGATGCTAACGGAAGAGGTTATTCTAATAAGGAGACCCTGGGTTGGGGTCAGTCAGTCCAGAAAGTGGCCTCAGGGCACAGATGCTGGCATTGGAACTGCATAATAAGGCCCAAAAAAGACCTCTGGACACTGCAGGTTAGAAAAAGACAGAGATCACCTCGGGTGCGAAGGCAGCATGTCCCTGGTTGGGGACTTGGCAGCTCCACACTGGGGACCCTCACGCCACGTGTCTCTTCATTTGCATCCTTTTCCTATCACAGAACGATGATCCTAAGCATGGTATTTCTAGGAGTTCTGTGAATCATTGAAGCAAACTATCCAACCCGGGAGCAGTGGGTGCCAAAGTGAGAGGACCGGGACTCCGCCTCTCTGGTTGGCAAGGTGAAAGGGCATGGGAAAAGCCAAATTTGTAGCCAGTGGGTTAGAAGTGAGGTGCCATGAGGACCCCAAGCTTGTGGCTGCATCTGAGGTCTTGAGCCAAGTTGGCAGTCTGAGGGACTGTCCTTTGAACCTGAGGCAGGCCAGGTGCTGAAGATCAGAGAAAGACGTCCTGTGGGATCAGAGGACAGAGTGGCATATGTGCCACAGGTAGGAGAACAGGAGAGACAGGACAGCAGGTCTCATGTGATTCTTCATAGCAAGCCCAGCCTTCACACTGTGGAAATGCTTAATGGCCTCTTTGGCCTCTACCCAATAGATGCCAACAGTGAACACGCCCTCCCCAGATGCGACCTTAAAAAATGTCTCCAGCCATTGCCAAGACTGGCCCTAACCTAGACTCAACAGGACAATCATGTGGCTTGATCATCTTCAGTTCTCAGCTTTCAAGAATTCATCCTATATTCTTTTAGTAAAGAAACTGCTTTTAAGACCTGTATCGCTACAATAACCAAAATTTCTATGACGTTTCAAAGTTACAAACCAACCACAGCATCCCTTGATTCAATCACTCAGAGGAATGAGATCTTAATACATGCTGTGGCACGAAGGAACCTTAAACACATTAGTCAAGGAAACCAGTCACAAAAGGACAAGACGCGTCTGTATATAAAGACCGAGAATGCATTAATATAGAGAGATGGTTACCAGGGCATGGAGCAGATGAGCATGATTGCTGGGGTGGGCATGCTTGCATTACTGAATTTCAGTTTGGAATGACACACCAAGTCCTCCCCCCACCGAAAATGAATATTAGGGATAGTATCACAGCAAATTGAATGCAATTAATGTCACAGAATAGAATAACACATTGAAAATGATGAAAAAGGCCAACTTCTCATGTACATTTCACCACAGTCACACTTCTTGAAATCCTGCCATGGAAAAATATGACCAATAGTTCTTTCAGCGCCTGTGTATGAATGCTGAAGTAGGTCCACTTCAAAGTCTCAAATAGGCAAACATTCCTGAGATGGTGACTCAGAAGACTGATTCAATATGCACAGACACTCGATTGAGGAAAATGCTTCTCGCTCAAGTGTTGCAGCTGATCTGTGTTTGAACCTCCATACTGCCACTAATAGCAGATGATCTCTGAACCTCTGTTTCATGACAGTAAATCAGGAATAAGAATATGTTCTTGCTGCTGTTAATGTGAGATGTCACCGAGTCAGTTCCAACTCTCATAGATCCTATACACAATTAAACATTGCCCCACTTGGTGTCACCCTCCTACTTGTCCTTAGGCTTGAGCGCGTTGTTGCAGCCACCGTGTTACTCCTTCCTGTCCAGGTTCTTTATGGCTGCCTTGCTACTTTCCCAAGCAGTGTCCTTCTCTAGGAACTGGTTTCTCCTGGGAGCAGGTCCAAAGTATGTGAGACCACATCTTGCCATCCTCCTGCCTAAGGATCCTTCAGGCTGTAACTCTTCCAAAAAGGGAGCTGTTCTTTCTTCTCACAGTCCCTGGAACATTCTACAGTCTTTGTTAACATCCACGATTTAAATACCTTGCTTCTTCTTCTGTGTACCTTCCTTATTGTCTAACTTTCATATGCATATGAAATCCCTGAAAATACCGCGACTTGGTTCAGGCACACAATAGTCATCAAAAAGTGACATCTTGGGCTGAGCCCTGGTGGCGTAGTGGTTGTGTGTAGGACTGCAGCCCATTGGGTTGGAGGTTCAAATCCAGCAGCAGCTCTCCAGGAGCAAGGCTGGGCCTCCTACTCCCACCACCAGGGCAGTGATGCCAAAAAAAAAAAAGTGACATCTTTATTCTGTGGTACTTTAAAGAGTATTCTAGTAGAAGGCTATGTATTATTATTTAATTTCTTGGCCTCTGCTTCCCTTAGTATTGATTGTAAATCCAAGGAAAATGAAATGCTGCACAATTTTACCATGCTCTCCTGTTAGTTTGACTAGGGAGCCCTGGTGGTGTCGTGACCCCTGGAGTAGCTAACTGCAAGGACCGTGTGCAAAAGTCACCAGCTGCTCCATATAAGAAAGATGACCGTCTGCTTTCAAGAAGCTATAAGGTCTCACCGTAGCATAGGGACCACCTCCTCTGATCTCTAAGGTTCTCCATATACTGTTCTGTCACTGGGACTGTAGGGCAGAGAGGAGGGTGATACCATGTGTGTTTGGATTTTGGTTTTCTTTATATTAACTTTTCCATCACTGTATTATTTTCTGTTTTGAATTTTTTTTGTTCCTACCACGTGTTTTCAGTAATGGAAGGCAAGTTGAAATCATGGGTGTGATAGTTACATCGGTCAATTTGAGACTTAAGAGTGAAGGGGTTGAGTTTAGCCTGTCAGTCAGACCACAGCTTGATGACCTCATTTGGAGATACTAAGAAGATAAATAGCTCACTCTCTGTGAGACATCCCTGTTGAGAAGACACATGGAAGTACGTCAGAACACTGGAGCTGAAGGAGTCACATGGAGACCTCTGCAGGTGCTGAGATGCTGCCACTGGATCCACAAGACCTTCCACCCACTGGCCTGTGATCATCCTGCATTCAGCGTCATTGCATGTGTTACGTGAGTCTGAAGAGGAAATTATCGATTGATATCGGACATATGGGCTAATATCGGGCTTATGGACTTGATCTGGACTGGGCTGGGATGCTTTCTCAATATTCAATTGCTCTTGTTTATAAAACTCTTTCTTATACATGTATGAGTGTCCATGAATTTGGTTCTCTAGTCAACCCAGACTAACACAAAGGAAAAATGTTTTGAGGCAATATTAATTTTGGTACAATGATGTGGGATTCCTATATCTCAAGCGGACTCCAGTGGTAGGATTGGTGGGTGAGATTCGGTTCTCAGATTCACAGTCAGACAACTCCCCACCATGCAGCAGCATAGACTACACCTGAGAGCAGCTTCCTACGGACCAGAGGCAGAACATGTTTATGAGCCGCAAGTGCCTCAGGTCAGAAAGGTTCATATATAATCCATTCTGAAAGCTGTAGTCCTTTTTTTTTTTAACATCTAACATGGTCATTTTGCATTCCATTTTATTGTTTTAATACTTTAATAAAATTCTTGCATTCCGTTTTATTTTTTTAATAATTAAAAAAATCATTTTATTGGGGGCTCATACAACTCTCATCACAATCAATATATACATCAATTGCATTCAGACCACATTTGCACATTTGTTGCCATCATCATTCTCAAAGCATCCCCCTACTACTTAGGTCCCCTGTTTTTTAAAAAATACTTTTACGAGGGGCTCTTACATCTCTTATCACAGTCCACACATTCCTCCAATGTGTCAAACTCATTTGCACCTATGCCACCGTCATCATTTTCAACTCATTCTCTTCCCACTTGAGCCCCTTATATTTGCTCCCCACTTGGTGCTAGTCTTTTTAAAGGATTTTCAGTTTTACTCATATATAATTCACATATCAGAGTTCAAAAGTTTAATTATATTAAAAGTAGTTGTATCATTATCACTGCAATCCATTATCTCCGTCCTCTATTATTAGCTTCCTTTATGATTTTCTTCTTCCATTATTATTAGCTTTCCATTGTCCTCCACTTCCCTTGACATAACTCTAAAAAACTATTAGTCCAGTTACTCTCTCTATAGTTTACTGCCCTGCATTTCATATAGAGAAAAATGTGGCCCCTCCAATAAAAATTTCAAAAAATAGACAAACTTCAATGGTAAAGACAACAGAAAATAATTTTTAAAAACACATTCTAAATGAGTCCAAAGAGAGAACAAATGTTGAGGTGTCAAATTTTAACTACATCTGAGTTATTCTCCTTTCCAATGCACTGTCTGATCCCAAGGCAATTCCCATGTTTGTCAATCGTCAGAGGGGATTCACTGAGCCTTAATCTAAGCAAATGGAGTTCACTGTTAACCACAGCTTTCTGGAAAAAAAAAAAAAAAGGTGCTCAGAATTTAAGCTCCAATACTATTCCTTCCATGTCAGAAGAACCAGCCTCCGACATCAATATCACTGATCCGGTAGGTGCCATTGCACAGGGACAATTAATTAGTATATTAAAGCTGTATAGCGCATGAGAAAGAGAGAAATACTAGAGTCAGACACATAAGATGGCAGCATGCTCACCTCGGCCTGCTTGGATGGTCGAGTGGAGTGAGAGAGGGTGAGGGGAGGAGAGGACATGGCGAAGGGGAAGAGGGACAGAAATTGGGGGAGGAGAGGCAGCTGAGAGAGGGTCCTCCAGTTTATTGCTCACCAACGTTTAAATCTACTTTGGGGACATCACGGGAAGGGGATGTACAATCAGCACACACATCACAGGAAGGGGATGAGCTAGGGGTATACTTGCAACACCAAGGTGAGGGACTAGAGGTGTACATGTGTCAAGAAAGGCAGACCCTAGACTCAAATATGGCGGCCTAACCTTGATCATCCTTGGGTGAGCTTGACCTCCCTGCCTCTCCTACAAGGAAGTAGTCAGCTACTATCCTTATCAGAAGGGAGTGGGCCCTACTTAGGGTGGGACAGACTACCGTCTGATTGCTCTGGATGGCTAAGAACCCTTAGGGAGACTAGCTCCTGACCCTCTTCGGCTGACCTCCAAGTGTCTAGTCACATGCCACCTGTAACAAGCAGCTTGAGTTAGGCATATACTTGGGGGAGAGACCGTGGGAGAAATCTTTCTGTTCCCCACACTTCCACAGATCTTGGGTTTTATTATTTACGATTCTTGGAACACACAGGCTGGGGTGCTTCTTCCTTGGGGACTTCGCTTAAATGACTGTTTATTTGAAGACAAATCTTTAGCCCCCCAACAGAGGCCTGCTTGTGTGGTGGTTGTGCACTGGGCTGGGATCCACAAGGACAGCAGTTCCGAACCACCAGCCACTTTGAGTTAGAGACAAACTTTCTAATTCCACTAGGAGTGAGTCTGGGAACCTCCTGGGGCAGTTTGACTTTGTTCTGTAGGTCACATGAATTGGCACCATCTAGGTCAGCGGTCTCGACCCCTCTGGTGGTCATACAACCCTTTCACAGGGGTCACCTAAGACCATTGGAAAACACATCTTTCCAGAGGGCTTAGGAATGGAGACACCGCCCCTCTATCCATGCCCAGGCAGATCTACCCACATGCAGACACACCCACATTTGAGTACCCGACATGTACCCATGCTACACCCTGCTTCAAGACATCATTTCATTTGTCATTAGAAATCGCCATTTCACAAGATATGATGACATATAGTTTTGTGACTAATCACTATGCTTTAATTATGCACAATTTGTAACAATGAAAAGACATCCTGCATATGATATATTTCCGTGATGAGGCAAAACAGCAATATTCCAGTTACGAAGTAACAATGAAAATAATGTTATGGTTGGGTCACCACAGCATGAGGAATGACAGTAAAGGGCCGTGGCATCAGGAAGGTTGAGAACCACTGGTCTGGGTGAAAGCGAGTTTGGTTTTGTTTGTTAAGTCCCCAGAAGCTATTCTTTCTGACAACCAGACACAACCTGATTTCTTCATCACACTTTGCTACAGCACGCATGTCTTCAAGGATCTTCTTGTTTTTGTTTTTGTTTTTTTTAAACATTTTTTAGGCTCAACTTTATTAGGGATATTTTTAGTCGTCATCTGCAGATGTTGGCCCAGGGCAATTTGAAGATAAGTCTTCTTGATCTTCATAGGCTGCCCCACACCAAATACAATACAGATGTTCTTCTCTTAAATAACTAGTTAATATTTGTAACTTTTCCAATACACTTAAATCTTCACTCTTGTAGTCATCTTCATCTTGCTCTGTTTCCTCTTCTTCATACTCCTCTTCGGGCTTCAACCAGTACCAGACCTCCCTAGGAATCGGAATATTCTTCTGGGTGTCCAACTGCTGACAGGCTCACTGGCTTCTTTTGAGGTCTCCCTCTAACTTCATTTCTTCTTACTTGGTTCCAAGTCGCATTCAAAACTCTTCTGCGGCACTTTCTTGGTTTTGGTTTTTCATGTGAACCTTTCTTTCGTAGCTCTCTACGTTTTCCTCTGCTTTTCGTTTCAGTCATGTTTCATGGCCAATGCCCCTTTCCCCTGGTTTGATGTGGAGTGGGACAGGTTCAGCAATACCATCTCCACCCTTGTCAAGAGTCTGGCCACTTTTATATCCCATCTTCTGGAGCAGAGCAAACCCTTTGTTTTCACAACCGAGGGCATTCTTCAACCCAATGTCATGTCTTTCTTTTTCTTCTTCTTTTAAATTCTTCTTTCTATTTTTCAAGTTAGCTTCTTGTTGTCTTTCTTCTTTTCGACAGGCTTCTCTGATCTGTCTCAGCATTGGTATTCCTGGTCTGACATCCTCCTGGACATTAATAAAGGAATCAGACACGTGGTCCTCTTCTTCTGCCATATTGAGCTTCATAACACACTGGAATCTGACAGCTCTGACCCTTCCAGGCCTGCCAGTGGGCAGCGCGCACTCCAGGAGCTTCTCGTGAGGGCAAGTAGGAAGCAGGGCCGTGTTGGAAGAATGAGCTGTTCTAGATTGGGGCTGTGGTTAAATGTGATACTGAGGTCTACTCCTATATCTGTGGTCTATGTATGTTCCTTGTTCGTGTTACAGATAGCCTTGTCATTTTATTGGAGAACATTATCAGTCACCCCCATGGAGTACACAGGAACTCCATTGATAGTATCAGTAGTTTGGCTAGTTGTATAGAATTTAAAACACTGATGAGAAAAGGAAAGTATAGGCGCATAGGATAGCTTTTGAGATCAAAACTACATGGGCTGCTGGCCTGTACAGGTAAAATCACCAGTGACGGACACTGTGCGAACAATGGGAGTCGGTGATGGGGCAAAGCTTTCAATAACGCTCCTTCACAAAGGCAGAACTGTGCCTGATGGACAAAGACACGTCATTAAAAAGGGCCATAAACATGAATCTTTCAGGAATGCCAAAAAAGAAAAAACATGAATCTTCATTACTAAGTGGCTCAGCTTGTCTTCTCTTCCAGTAAGCAAGGCTGTGTCGTGTGCCCATTGCAAGTCGTTAATGTGCCTTCCTCCAATCCACAGGCCAGATCATCTTCATGAAGTCCTTCCTCTCTGATCATTGGCTCAGCAAACAGATGGAGTAGGTATAGTGAAGGGACACAACTTGAGGTGCCACTTTCCTGATTCTAGATCGCACAGCACCTGTGGCAGTTACATAATTTACTGTCAACTTGAGTGAAGGGTTGGAGTCTAGCCTGGCAAGCAGGTCATAGACAATGAGGCCTCTGGGTGGGCCTGGCCTTCTCCTGAGGATTCTGGGAATTGCTGTCTTCCTCCTTGGAGAAAGATTCACACACTCTCCCTGGAAGACATTCCTGTTGACAAACCAGATGGAGACACACTGATGGGGACAGAGCCCTGGAGCTGGAGAAGCCATGTGGAGACCCACACCTGTGCTGAGATGCTTCCACCACCACTGGAGCCACAAGACTTTCCACCCACTGGCCTGTGATCTTCCTGCATTTGGCATCATTGTATGTGTTGTGTGAGTCTGAAGAGGAATTTGGGTGTTAGTAGCAGACATATGGGCTAATATTGAACTTATGGACTTGATCTGGATGAGGCAGGGATGTTTCTTAATATACAATTCCTCTTTGATATAAAGTTTTCTCTGACACACAGGAGTTTCTCTGGATTTGTTTTCCTAGTCCACTCGGACTAATGCAGTATGGCACCAGGAGTGGACACTATGGGAACAAATCATGAAGATGGAGGAGAGCGAATGCTTGTCTGACCTCTTCCCCAGGGTAGTGTTTCTTCTTTGGCTAGCCAGAGGTCAGATATTGCCAGGCAGTCTACTGGGTTGTTTCCTGGAAAGAATATGGGAAGTTGAAGCTTTGATTCTTTTCCTTAATTGTTGCTTTTGGTTATTCCTGTTTAAAATGGTAACAATTAATGTGATAAATGTAAATGTTGTGCTTAGGGGACAAAATCGCCACTTGAATTTCTCAGAGACCACACTGCTCGTGAAAATGGCTGAAAGAAGACCAAAATGGCTGACAGCAGGTCCTGGCGTGATACAGTCAGAGGCCGAAGGCCATATTTTGTATTAATGCAATAGTTTCGATAAGGATCAAAATAAGATAGATAAGGCTTGGACTTAACTGTTTTAATAATCGAGACTAGGACCTGGCTGAACTAGGTTTACACAGTTTTCTTCTGTGTATTGTTACTGATATAATGGTTTGTAGAAATGATTACTGGGGATTATGAAAATAGAGAGCTTATAAGCTCACTTGCCTTTAGCCATTAATTTGAATGTTTTAAATCACTTTATTAAGTGCTCAGACACCTCTTATAACAATCCATTCGTCCATCCATTGTGTCAAACACATTTGTACAAGCTCAAAACATTTACTCTGTACTTGAGCCCTTGGTATCAGCTTCATTTGAATCTTTAAATGGGTTAGGACCCTCCTGCAAAGCAGGGGCCGGAAAGCTAAACCCCACCCAGTGTCTTGATTGTTCAAGACATTCAAAGGTGAAGAGATTTTCCTAAGGGGCTGTTGACAGATTTAAGGGGGATTGAGGAGAGAAAGAAATACCCCCCCCCTTTTTTTTTAACTAGTAGCTTGTGTCAGAAGCTGGAAAAAAAAATTTGGAGCTACAAAGAAACTCTCCTCTCTAGGCCTGAATGTTAAAGAGAGCCTGAAATGCTTGCTAGGCAACGCCTGGATGCACCTGTTGTTGGAAGTGAGAGAAATACAGCAATAAAGAGATGGGTTGAGTCTAGCCACTGATACCCCTGGACCTTGTTCACAGGGCCTAGAGGAGAAGACCAGAGGGGGTGACTGAAGCTCACGACCCTGGCACAGGGGGCTGGGGCTGTTGAGAATTTGTGATGGAGCGTACGCCCAAAAGATGAGGCAAGCAATGGACGCCCTGGTGAGGCTGACCAAAGGTGGCCCACATTGAGTTGACCCAAACCTGACCTGATGAAGAAAGGATTGTTGAGCCTGTGAGTTGGAGCATATTACTGTGGATTGTATGGGCATCCCATTGTTCTTTCCCAATGACTGCTTCTTGCCCCGTGTACGTGTCTCACATGAGCACAACTAAGTGTTCTTGAATTCCTATGCTTTGTGTTATCCATAATTTGTGATGATCCACACAAGTGGATCATATCAGGGGGTGATCAGCCCTCTGATATACTCACAGCAAGGGTTCAGCAGGCAGTTGTGTAGCGATAATTATTATTTATTATAACACTGATATAGAGATCATGAGGGGAAAGAGCATTACAAGTTACATATATATCCTTTCATGACACATGCTCACCTCCATCCCGCAAGATGATCCATGCAGAGAGGGAGACAGGCGAGCGGCAGCCTGGACGGAGGCAGGCTGGTAGGAAGCAGGCTTGGAAGAGGCAGGCTGAGAGAGAGAGCCTCTATCTTACGCCCCATCCCTATATACCCTCTGGATCTAAGCCAGGCCCCCAATTACAGGCAAGGGCATTGTTACAGGAAGGGGTTGTGCCATGCCCACACATTACAGGAAAAGGGGGCTATGGGGGTCCCATGTGAGGAGACTAGACCCTGGATTCCTGGACGTGGCTAGCCAGGTTAGGCTAGAGATCATTAACATCAGCATGTGAATCCGCCCACAGGCCTCAAAGAAAGGGAAACATCATGCTAACAGCAGGGGAGTTGGCTCTGGGTAGACAACACAAAAGGCCTTAAGTAATTAGGACTTCCATAACAAATGCTGGTAGATAGTCTGGTTAATCTTCGGAGCATAATAATTGTGTAGAAGTTCTGTGTTCACCCATAGTTAAATACCTCCACTTAATCAATACAACACAGGTTTTGACTGTGGGAACAGACCAGGAATTACACATATGCAAGTAAAACAGATGTTAGTCAAGCAGCCAACCAACCTCACTGCCATCAAGTCAATGCTAAGTCTTAGCTTCTGAGGCTGTGAATCTTGACAGGAGCAGAGAGCCCCACCCCTTAATGGTTATTTTCACTTTCTCCTTATTAACAAAAGCCTGATTTTTAGCTGGTCATGCTCCCAGTGATGCAAAAAGAGCAATGAATGGTGACCTATCCGAGGCTGGGTTCTCCAGAGAAGCAAAGTCAATGACACCTTTGTGTGTGTGTGTGTGTGTGTGTGTGTGTGTGTGTGTGTGTAATGGTACCAAGAAAACGGCTCACAGAGTTGTATAAGTGGGTAAATCCCGTCTATGTGTCAGATGTTAGGCTCAAGGGACTCCTGACTCATGACACAGCTTCGGGGACTGATGAACCAACAAATCAACGGGAGAGCAGCAGGCTGGTGGCTGTGGAGACAGATGTGTCCAAAGTCAGCAGGTCAGGTGACAGGCTGTTGAAGACTCCCAGGATCAGAGAGCAAAATAGCAAATTGTTGGCTCATGTCCAGAGAACCAGAGGTTGATGAGCCGGATGCAGGATCCAGGCACAGCAAAAAAGGTAAATAAGTTTTTCCACGGCATCCACTTATATAGGAATCAGACGACAGCTCCAAGGCATTTTCCTCTGTGCTGTGACCTAAGTAAGGGGTTGGTACCCTAATCTTAACCCCTGATGGAGGCTTACAACTGATTAGCTGTTATTACACAGTGCTAGTTCAGGGCGTGCAGGATTACTTGGTGTTAGCTGCCTAGTCGGGCTGTTGAGAATCTTGGCCCAGCTAAGTTGACACAAAGCCTTAACAATCACAAGCTCCTTCATCCTTGCGATTGTCTGAAACAGTCATGTCATACCTGGAGCTGTAATAATGGAAACCACGTGTTGAGGGAGGTAATGAGAACAAGAGGCTGCCTATCTCTAGACTTCCTTTAACGAAAGAGAACTAAACGTTTATCTCACATGAACCTTAGTGTCAAGTTTTGAAGTCAGATGCAGCTAACCCCACTCTTAGCTTGCGACGAGGCTATGAAATCCGCATGTAAAACACGAGTGTAATTTGTGCCACATAATCTCAGCAGTTCGCTGGCTGCTATAGAGTCAATGCAACTTTTGGGACTGCCTGTGGGGGCTTCGGAGACTGTGAATCTTGACGGAAATAAAGAGCCTCCTCTTTCTCCCACGCGGACCAGGATACATGACCCAAACCCGTGACTGGTCCATCCATCACGAAAGTGGCTCCATCCACCACAAGAGATTTAAAATATATTTTTTCCTAATTCCAATGTTTTAGCGTAACAAGTTTATTTACCCACCCATATTTTGAGTAGTCTCAATTAAAATTTTAAAATTCTACATCTTCCTTGTAAAACCATCTCAACCATCTCTATAGAATGTAGTTTGCCGTCTGCAACGTGGCATCTTCAAAGTGGTCATTAAACTGGAAAAGCATTCTGACTGCTTATTCTACAGTTTCATGAGCCCAAGACTCTTTTCATGTCTTTCAATGTAGTCATCTTCCCTTATTAAGTTTTTAAAATAAAATGCTTTGTTTCTAGATGACTCTATTTGCACCCCCATCTTTCCCTGAATCAGAATCAGCAGGATGGCTGACCATGGGTTTGGTTGGAGTTTTATTTTGTTGGCTGTATTAAGTATAATGTGGCAGTCATGTGCTTATGTTAATTTTATGATTGAAATGTAGGGGTGGAGTCTAGCTTGTTAATCTGGAGATAGCCATTGAGTAGCCAATGAGGCCTCTATGTGGGCATGGCTTTCTCCTGAGACTTCTGGGAAATCTCACGATATTTCCCTCATGAAAATGAGAAGTTATCTTCCCCAGTTGTTGAGAGTTAGTCTCGGAAATGATTAATCACAGACAACACAGGATGGCGGCGTTTGGGAGGCTGGAGTAGCCGGTGGAGAGACCACACGGCTATGCCCTGATGAAGCCAGACCTTTGAGGCTGGGGCAGCCACATGGAGGCGTCTGCCAACGATGAGTTGCTTCTGCCACCATGGGATGCTGTTGATGGACCCTAAACCCTGGAAGTGAGGATGCTGTTGATGGACCCTAAACCCTGGAAGCGAGGAGCCATGGAGAGACCCCTGTCGGTGCCGGGACTCTGCACCCACTGACCTGTGACTTCGTGAGTCGGAAGGAGACTTTATGGACTGATTTCGGGCATATGGGTTAATATCTGACTTATGACTTTGAGCTGGACTGGGGTGGGATGTTTTCTCAATGTCCTGTTCCTCTTGAATATAAACCCATTCCTTATATCCATATGCGTGTCTTTGAAATTTGTTCCTCTAGTCTACCTGGACTAACACATATAATTTGATTATGTCATTAAAATAATGAGCACGACAGGCGCAGACAGATTTGGGGACAAGCAGCTGACGTGGAAGACATACTGCTTGAATGCTGCAAGGAGACATGTGAGACAGTCTCTGAGCAGCGTAAGGCCCTGCGTTTCCGGCTTGCAGTCGGGACAGTCCATGTATTTTACAGAGGGAATGGAGGATGTCAAGCCATTTGTCAGGTCAGCATTCTTACCTGTCCTGGGAGAGAGAAAATTAATACAATTTTGAGAAAATTAATACAATTTTATGCCTATTATACTCCATGCACTGTACATTTTTTGGTAAACTTTACAGGTGCTGAGTTTGCTATGACTGTCACCTCCATTTCACCAAGAAGGAAATGGATGATCAAGGATGTGGAGTGTAGGTTGGTTTTCCCCAAACTCAGATCATAAGAGGCATGGCAGGGATTCCAAGCCTCACCTGTCTGGCTCCATTCCACTATATGGACGAGCCCACAGAGGGTTCTTTCTACAGAGTTTGGTTAGTCTGAGTAGACTAGAGAAACAAAATTTATAGACACTCGTGTGTATAAGAAAGAGTTTAATATGCAAGAGCAATTGAATATTGAGAAAACATCACAGTCCAGCCCTGATCAAATGCATAAGTCTGACACTAGCCCATAGGTCCGATACCAATCCCTAAAGTCCTCTTCAGACTCACCAGGCACATGCAATGACACCGAATGCAGGAGGATCCCAGGCAAAGTCTTGTGGATCCAGTGGCCTTGTAAGCATCTCAGCCCTGGCAGGGTTCTTCCCCTGGCTTCTCCAGCTCCAAGGCTCTAGCTGCCGTAGTCTGTCTCCATGTGGCTTGTTGAGAAGAATGTCTCACAGGGACTAAACATGTGTCCCACCTCGAGAGAGCTATTTATCTCCTTAGTGCCTCCAAATGAGGTCATCAGGCCACTGCCTGATAGGTAGACTGCACTCCACCCCTTCACTCTCAATCCTCTCAAATTGACAATAGATTATATACCGACCACAGAATTTACTCAACCCTCTGGTCAATGTCAAAGACAATGGCACTTTGTCTTACATTTCCTGCCGACGACAGCTAACAGATTATATAGAAAAACACAGAAAGTCTCATCCTTAAGGAGGAGTGCTCTTCTAAAAACGGCCTATTTTTAAACATTCACCAATGGAGGGCACTGCAAATCATCCCCAACCCCCACCTGTTCTTTCCTCAAACAGTCCTGTTGCCCATGAGTGGTTTGGCTAGCTGTTCTGATTGGCTGGGACCTGTGTGCCTGTGAGATGGTTAAATATTTTGATGATCATGACCAGCCAATCTTGACACTTTAGCTCCACAGACGGTTCCCCAGAAAGGCCAATCACAGTTCAAGAAAGCTGAGTTCCATGCCAAGTTTTCTGAGTAATTTGGTCAGATCAAATCAGAAGACCTATGGTGAGCAGTCGCCCAGTATTGAGCACACAGAGAGCCTGACTAGGGCAGTGGGGACTGAGGAAGTCTGAAGTCTTTCACGGTCTGAGAAGAGAGACGTAAGGCCCGTGAAAGAACAGAGAAGTCGGTATTCAAATGGAGGTGTGTTCAAGGGCACAGGGAAGGACCTGTCATGCTCTGGGTGACCATGAGACTTCCAGGGCTGCCATGCCTGAGCTGGAAAGTTTGAGCAGAGAAGGTGGCGGGCAGATGGTGTTCAAAGCAGAGAAAGCTGCATGTGCAGATGAAGAGGTGCAGTTGGCGTGGGGCCTGGGTGAAGTGTGAAGGGAAGGGGGAGGAGGAGAGAAGGAACCGCAGGAACCTCCAGACCTGCAGAATCCCCTTAGGAGGTCCTTGAGGGCCTGTGTCCACCCGGGTCAGCCCCTGCCCAGGTCACCTCTGTGCAGTGCTCTGGGCCCTCCTCCTTCCCCTCATCGGATTCATTGCAAGTCATTCTTGAGCTGCTGTTCACAGGGCATTCCCTTAAGGTCCCTCCTCCTGTCTGTCCCCAGGATCGCTCTGTCCACCACCAGATGGCCTGGGGAAGCCCTGGGGCACTGCTGAGCCAAGGCTCTGACAGTCCTCAATGGTTCAAAGCCACCAGCTGCCCCCGGGGGAGACGACAGGCTTTTCTACTCCCGTGAGGAGTGCAGTGTCCGAAACTCCCCGTGGCCCTGCTGCCCTGGGCGAGAGGCCGCTGGGAGTCGGCCACACTTTGATGGAGGTGAGGGAAATGAAACGGTGCCCCGGATCTCAACTAAGTGTAGCTCTCTGTGAGAGGCAAGGGGCGCGGGGACCTCAGCGAGGTGAGTCCGGTTCCAAACAAGTTGGGTTTGAGAAACCTGGAGTGAGGGTCCCCCAAGACATGTGGGTGTCGGTCCCAGTTGGACTTCATTGCTGACTCTTCTCTCATTTCATCTCTCTGGTCAGCCATGTGGGGATTAGATTGGACGATTGTAGACTTGCCCCCCAGTTTAGGGGAGGGCACTGCCAGGAATTGGCTGGGAGCACAGACTGGGCGCTTTCTGTCAGACAGAACAAGCAGGAAGTGTCTTAGAAGTGCTCCCTGTCGCCAGACACCCTCCTCATATAGCTGTCTACATCTGCATGCAAATGATTCCGACACGTTCTGATACATAATATTTACATCTGGAATCCAGCTATCAAGCGAGAACAGCTGCTATATAGGTGCTTAAGGGCACCTACCAGGCATGTTTTCAGATTTCAAAAAATCCCGTGACCCACGTGGCTTCCAGTGTGTGCTCTGGGAGCTTCAGACTGAAGCAGCTTTGTTCCAGCCGAGTGACTCATGCATGCCCTTTCAAAGTGAACCAAACAGACATGTTTTGAGGGGGAAATGCACGAGAAGTGCGGTGCCTTTCCCAGGGCCATCAGACCACTTGATCCAGGCTGAGCTGGCCAATCTGGCACAGACCCAGCTCTCCGGCCGCCCTTACCCACGGGGCCCTCATCCTGCGCCTTGTGCTGGACAGGCTTACTGTGGCCGCCACTTTTCCCAGGACAGCTAGCCTTCCGGAGTTCCCTTTGAAAGAGGCTTCCTGTTCCTCCACATCAGCGGTTCTCAACCTGTGGGCAGCAACCCCTCGGCGGAGGGGGGCGGGGGGGGGGGGAGGGCCAAAGACCCTTTCACAGGGGTGGCCCGATTCATCACAGGAGCACAATGACAGTGATGAAGTAGCAATGAAAATAGCGTTATGGTTGGGGGCCCCACCCCATGAGGAGCTGGAGGAAAGGGCCTCGGCGTGAGGAAGGTGGAGAGCCCCTGCCCTCGGTGGTGGCAGATGCTTGTCAGCCAGTGTCGGGTGCTGCGGGCAAGAGGCTCAACTCAACCCAGCTCATGCCACCACGTCGATGCCGACGCGCTGTGACCTTCCAGGGCAGGCTAGACCTGCCCCTGCGGTTTCTGAGACTGCAACTCTTCGTGGAAGTAGGAAGCCTCGTCTTTCCCCCATGGGGCGGCCGGTGCTTGCGAACAGCACACCCTGCGGCTAGCAGCCCAACACGTCAGCCTGCGCCATGCCCCCCGGCCTCGTCCTCTCAGAGCATGGCACGCAAGAACTGCGCAGAGACGCTCGGTGCGCTCCCGAGGCCACCCAGCTGGTGCATCTGTAAGCCAGGGTCCCAATCCAGGCAGCCTGCCTAAGTCTGCCCTTTGTGCGGCAGAAAGAACATTTCCGATGGAGGCAGGAAGCCCGGTTGGAATCCCGGCTCTGCTATTTGCAACGGATAAGTCACAGCACTGCGCTGCCCCGAGCTTTCTACTTGGTAGTTTGAGGTGACTTCCGGTCTGGCATGGTCAGAGAGAAGCAGGATAGGAATCCAGGGGCCTTACCTGGTTCTCCCGGGAGACCTGCTTGCTCCACGGTGTTGCTTTTATTTAATAGATAAAAAAAGGTCAAGAGCCAGTAGACCACAGTGACTTACTGCTGTGAAAAATGGTCTGGATGGGTAGTGTGTCCACACACACACATACACACACACACACACACACACACGAGCTCCTAACCAGAGTGCACACATACTCTACACACCAAAAAATTAACCCCCGGAGACTCCATTCACTCTGAGCAGCAGTTCCTCTTTGTGAGCCGAAGGAAGCCCCAGGGCATTTACAGTCAGCACCTGTGGCTTTGTATCCCCAAGGCCTGGCTTTGGGGCCTGGGGACACACGCATTTCCAGGAAAGGGGCTGGGCTTGCATCAACCCTGAATCACACCTCTTTCAAATCCCAAAATTGCACTGTCCTTGATAAAGTACTAAGGAGGAACAAAATTGAAAGAAATAAAATATAAAATAAAAGAACGAACGAGGAAGTGACAGTCTAAGAGAGCACAGGAAACAGCTGAGACGAAGGTACTTGAGACCACTGTGGGGAGCAGGCAAGAGGAAGGGGGTGTATACCGATGGATCCTTTATTCCACGTATTAAAAGCAAGGGGGGGGGTTGGAGTGGAGGCCCAAAGCCCCTCTTAGACAACCGGATCCCCCCAGAGAAGGCTTATAAGGAAGGGATGATTCAAGCGAGGTACATGATAGCACAGGAGTCGCACCTCAGCATGCCTCTAGTTCCTGGATGCCCTCCTCCACTACCAAGACCGGTTCTACTTTACCAATCTGGCTAAACCAGAGTACACGCAACGGTACAGATACCAGCTCTCAGCACATGGAATCAGCACAGAGAAACCCCTGAGGAACAGTAGTGGGAGAGCAATATCATGAGTGTAGGGGAATGACCGGCAGGGAGGAAGAGGGGAGAAGAGGGAACCCATCACAAGGTTGGATATTACGACCCCCTCCAAGGGAACGAATGACAGAAATGTGGGAGAACGGAGAGAACGAACAGTGTAACATATGAAATAATAACAATATATAACCGATCAAGGACTCATGAGGATGGGAGGGTGGGGGAGAGAGGGAAAAAAGAGCCAAGGGCTCAAGTAGGAGGAAAATGTTTTGGAAATGATGATAGCAACACATGTACAAATATGTTTGATACAATTGATACATGGAATATTATAAGAGCTGAAAGTACCCCCAATAAAATGATTGAAAAAAGAACAGCCTGGCAGACTGGGTCTCTGGGGTGGAGGGAAGCCTTCACCCTTGTGAACTGGAAGTGAGTCCCAATCAGGTTGTCATAATTAATATTGTTCCCCATTATATCCTCCCATAATAGTGCTACTTAAGTTACGACTTACGAGCATGGCTGATGGTTATATAGCTGGCAGCTTTACTGTAGAGGCAGACGTGTGCTACTGCTCTCTAGGCTCTGCAGGCAGCCACTCCCCTCACCTGCCCCAGGCACAGGGGTTACTGCTCCGTGGAACTCAGGGACCTGTAGGGTCAGGGCACAGCCCACTCTGTTACTCATGTGGCTACCTGGAATTAGGGGATGCCTGTTGGAAAAGATATCCTCTCTCTGCTTGGACGGAAGTCATGGCAGTCCTGAAGGTGAACACTTGCTTGGTTTATCTTGTCTGATGTCTCTTGGTTGCTACACAACCGCTCCTTGGACCCATTAGATTGTGTGGACTGGTACCCCACAGACCACCAGCCATCCTGAGGGCCACGAGGCTCCGGATACATAACAGGAAGAAAGTAACTTTCACAAGTTGGGGAGACTACCTTAAAAGAACTTGGTCACGAGGTACACACACACGTACACGTACACATGTATGCGCAGTGGGGGAGGGGTGCGTCAAGTTATTTTTGACTCACACTTACCCTGCACAAGACAGACAGCCTCATCTTTCTCCCCTGGAGCAGCTCCTGGATTTGAACTGCTGACCTTACTATCCGTGGGCTGGGAGTACTACTAGGGCTCCTTCTTTTGGGGGCCTCACTGCCCTCGAGTCTGTGCAGACTCATTGCAACCCTTGAAGACAGGGCAGGACTGCTCCTGAGTGATCCTGAGACTGTAATTCTTTACAGGAGGAGAAAGCTGGGAGACCCTGCAGAGGGGCTGGTGGTTTGAAACTGCTGACCGACACACTTTGACTGGCTAGAAGTTCCTTGGTCTACTTCCTCCATGGCAATCTAAATAGCCAATCTAAATAGCCCTGTCCTGTAGCCTTTCACATCCAACAGGAGTCAATCCATTGAAGTTGTAAGTGGACCTTCTCTGCTCTTCTATTGGCATCACTGCTCTCTGGCGGTGGGAGTAGGAAGCCCAGCCCCACTGCTGGAATTGAACCTCCGTCCCAGTGGGCCGCAGTCCCGCGCCTTCTCTGCTCTTAAAACAGTGCTGGAATTGCTTAAAATCCCAGAGTCTAGGATTTCCTCAAAGCCTACCCCTCTTCTTCTCCCTAGCCCACCCCCACCGCACTCCCCATCACAATCTCCATTAAACTCCGTGCTTAGTCCTCAGATCTTGTCTGGAAATCACCCTGAGATGGGACAACCCCTGAGCTCAGTTGAGTCTCTTGTTGACACTGATCTACAGACAGTCTAGTCACACAAGCCAGTGAACTCCCATTTCTGTGCGTGAGTTCTTTTGAATTGAGTTTTTAATCTCTCAACACCTGAAGAACCCTGATACAGAAATATGTTGTGAGCAGCATGAGATGCCAAGCCTGGCAGTTTGAACTTGGATTTGGTAGCAGGACAGAAGCCCTTGCACTATTTTTAATGGACAAGTGACATTGTTTTATTGATCTAGCCACTCAGTCTCCACTCTGGGAATAGCACCATGTCCTCTCCGCATGCAGGTGGGGCCCAGCAGGAGACTGCAGTCAGCCTGAGCCCTGCTCACAGCTCTGCAGGAGCTCACAGCTCTAGTGCTCGGCTACGTCCGGACCGCTTGTTGTATGGGAAGCACGAGCAACACTTGCAGACATAAGACCCTTGGTTGGCAAGAACTGTAAAAAACGATGCAGTGGGAAGGTTGACTCGGCCCAGGTGCCCTGGATGGATCAGACTGGAGTGGGAATGTCCCCCAGGGGCTGTTGCAAGACGGCCAGTCAAGAAGTATGTACACATGCCAAATATGGGAGCAGAACAATTCCACAAAAATAGTGCACATTTTAGAAACGTTGTGTATGACAACACTTAGAGTTTCCTTCTCATCTTTGACCGACTGGCATCTCACCTTCAGTCCTCTTGCTGCGAGCACACAGGAAGCTGGCGATCGGATGACTCATGATCCCCTGGTCTCGTCTTGTGCAGAGCACGCCAGGTCTCGTCTTCAGAAGGAGCGCGCCCTTCCCTATCTGCATCATGCTTCCTGTGAACCCTTTTCTCCACTCCCCGCAGGGAGATCAGCAATAGTCTGATGAATGGTGAAACTGCAGCACCAGAGGACAGAGAGGGAGTGTGCGGGCTTTTAAGGATGATCTCAAGACGATGGGCTCAGCTGAGGGCCTGCTCCCAAACACCCTGTGACTAACGAAGAAGATCGTTCCCAGCTGTCTTGTAAGCCCTATTTCTTTTAATTATGTAAACCCAGTGAACAGCATCACATCTAAATCCATTTTCCTTTTAATTCACAGATTCTCAAAGTAAGTTGTTGTATAAAAGTCACAAGTTTACTTGTTTTACAAATTTTCTTACTTCTAAATTATACAAATGTACTTACTGTGGTAGGACCCATTTTTTTAAAGTGACATAATCTTACATCCAGGCAAAATGAAATAGCAACAACTAAATGGAGCATGAAAACCAAGGCTCACAGAGTCTGGATTAAAAAGGAGCTTGCTATTCCCTGAATATAACTTCAAAACCACCGTCCTTTTGAAAACATAGTGAGTCAGAAAAGACTTCTTCCATTAGACACGTGAGTTTGACAGATACAAAAAGTTCTACTAGTACTGTTGGTGCTGAAATTACTAACAATACACCAGCAATATATGAATAGAACAGAATTTGTTCTAAGGTCGCCATCTATTCCTTACTGAAGTGGAAAAAAAATGTGTAATGGTGTAGAAAGGAAATGATTTCAGAATCTGAAATTACCACCTCTGCAGATCACATAAATAACCAGAGTCCTCACCCATTGCTGTCAGGAAGGCAAGTAAAGTGTGGCAGGTGAAAAACAGTTTGCTGATTCCTCAAAAAAAAAAGAAAGAGGGCTGAGCCCCAGTGTTTTAAGTGGTTGAGTGTGGGACTGTGGCCCAAGGGCTTGGTGGTTCAAACCCAGCGGCAGCTCTCAGGAGCAGCACTGGGTAGCACCCACGACCACCAGAGGCAGTGATGCCCCTCCCCCCAAAAAAACAAACAAAAAAAAAGAAAGAACCTAACGTCCCATATTACCCAGCAATCCCAATCCTAGGCAGATACCCAGAAGTGAAATCCAAAACATGCACCAGTGTTCATAGTCGTACTTCTCACAATAGCCACGTGGGGGAAGCAACCAAGACATATATCAGCCTATGAATTAATGTGCTAGGCTGGGTTCTCCATAAAAGCAAAGCCAGTGGTGTGTGTGTGGGTGTGTGTGTGTGTGTTTGTACAGAGAAAATTTTTATATCAGGCAAGTGGCTCAAACCATTGTCAAGCAGGTAAATCCAGACTGGTTTCAAGTCCATAGGTCAGATGTTAAGCCTGAGATGTCTCCCGGCTTTGATATCAGTAGGAACACTACAGGTCGCAGGGGTGGGTGAACCCCAGAGCAGCATGGAAGGCTTGTGACTGGAGAGGTGAATACATCCAAAATTGATAGGTTGGCTGGTCAGATAACTCCCAGAACCAACAGGCAATGTGACAGTCTGAAGAACCAGAGATTAAAGAGCCAGGTGCAGGGTCCAGTCCAAGACCCTGCTCAGTTTTTTGAGTTTTGAGCCAGGGAGCCTATCACCTGATCTTTCTGAATTTCAAAGGGGATGATGGTACCCTCCTCGTTTTGTGTTCCTTTGGAGGAGATCAGAAGGCAGTGATAATTCCATGGAAAATTCTCTCCCTCGATGCAGGCAGCCTCGTTTAATCACAGGTCAATGTGCTCAATGAACATCCACCACATCCAGGTAGTGGAGGCTTGACAGTGACCATGAAGCTAAACAGGTTTTGGTGGAACCTCCAGGCTAGGACAGACCAGAAAGAAGGGCCTGGCGATCTACTTCAGAAGACCAGACAATAAGAACCCTCTGGATCCCATCGGCCCAATCTGCAACTGAGGAGGGTGGGAGCGTCTCGGTCTGTTGGGCAGGGGTCACCCTGAGTCGATCCCCAGCACCTAACAGCAGCCAACAACAGTGAGAGGCAGGTCTCATGAAATGGTGTAAATGTAACAAGTCAGCTTCATGTTGCTCATTAGTGATATTATAAAACTGGATAGCGTGTGAAAGCATATTTTAAAACTGTATGTGAATATTTATAATCTTTGACACGGGATGAGCGGTTAAGATCATTGAAATTTCCTGGAGAACTATAGACAAAAGCAAGGGGAAAAACTGAGCCAATTTATAACTTTGAGTCTCAGTGTGTTGCCCCCACACTCAAAACACACACACACACACACACACACACACGAACACTTGAACACTACAATTTGCCCTCCCAGCCTCTGAAGTGCCCTCCCAAGACAAAATCAGTCACTAAAGAAAGAGGCAGGCATGGACTTGGGCATTTGAACAACTTCATCTGTCACAATGAACAGAAGTCAATTATGTAGCTCCAGAAATCATTTTCCTGTCTGATGGATGGAAGCTATTAGCTGGTCCTTGGCAGAGACCTTGGCGGGGCTCTGAGCCTGCTGGGGGCTTTGATGCTGCCTCCTTCGCTGACCTGCCCTTGGGCCTGGGGTCCACACCATCCCCGCTTGGCAGAATCCGGGCTTCCCAAGGTCACGTGGGCCCATAATTGCTCTGCTGTGAACACACAAAGGGCTCCCTCTGAGCTCCAATTCCAGGCCATTTTCTCTGTTTGTGGCTTGCTGGGTAATCTGGGCCCAGGACAAAGTAGTTAAACCCAGAGCTGTAGCAGCAGGGAAGGAGAAATGGGGAGGGGGGGCGGGGGTGGAATGGCTGTCGCCCTCATATCCATTAGGCTGGGCTATGCTGGCCCTTCATGGACCAGTTCGAACAGCGGAGCTGCTGTCGTAGTCCCTGGGACGCCAGCCCATTTTAGATCAAACACTTTTTTCGGTCCATTCAGAAAAGCAGCCATTTGATTTTCAGATCAGTTCGAGTGACCTTTATTCTTCCACAGAGCTGACTTTTCCTAGGCATTCCACAGCTAGAGATGGGCAAGGAGGGCATGTTCCCTCCCTCGGGCTTTTTTCAAGAGAACAGCCGAGGTGATGAGGTGGGTAACTTCCTGAGGAAGACTCGGACGGTTCAAAGGGATGCATTCTCATCTTACCCCGGCAAGGTCCTCCCTTTGGATAAAAGGCAGCTGGATAAAAGTCTCCCTTCTGACTCATGAGGGTGTGTGTGTGTGTGTGTGTGTGTGTGTGAGAGAGAGAGAGAGAGAGAGAGAGAGAGAGAGAGAAGATTTCAAGTTGGCTTAATGCTATGTCACATATTTCTAGATACTTAAACCCATTGCCAACAAGGAACACTGCATGGCTTAAAATCGGGGTTGTAGCCTCTCCTCCTGCTTCATCTGTTTGCTGAGAAAATCACAAGAGAAGCTGGCTTATGGGAAGAAGAGTGTGGCATCAGGACTGGAGGGAGGCATATTAACAACCTGGACTTTGCAGATGACACAACACTGCTTGCTGAAAATGAGCAGGACTTGAAGCATTTGCAGGTGGGAAAAAAAATCAGGGATGGCAGCCTCCAGTTCGGATTGCAACTCCATGCCAAGAAGAGTAAAATCCTCACACCTGGACCACTAGGCCACATCGTGACCAACCGAGGGGAAAAATGAAGTTGTCCAGGTCTCATCGTGTCTGGGTCCCTAATCAGCGCTCACGGAACCAGCAGCCTAGAGGGCAAAAGACAAGTTGCATCAGGTACACCTGCGGCGCCTCGTTAAAGTGTTTGAAAAGCAAGGATGCTGCTGTGAGGACTAAGGTGCGCCTGACCCAAGCCACGGTCTTTCCCGCGCCTCTGATGCATGTGAGAGTTGGACAGTGAGTAAGGAAGCCCGCATGGAGCTTTGCTGCATTTGAACCGTGGTGCTGGAGAATGACATTCAAAGTCCCCGGGCAGCCAAGAGAACGAACGAACCTGTCTTGTACATCATGCATATGCACCCTACACACAACACAGGGAAACACTGCCTCCCCTGCACCCCCTCCCAACCATCTCACAGCTGTGTGCCCACAATGTCTGTCTGTCGTGCCGAGGGACTTTCTCTGTTTCCCTGCCCTCTCCTTTATCAGGCGTGACGTCTTTTCCCAGAGACTGGCCTCTCCTGATGACACGACCAGAGCACAGGAGGCAGAGCGCTGCCCTAGTCACTGCTCGGGCGCACTCTGGCTGTACTTCTCCCGAGACATATGCGGCTGTCTTTCGTGCTTTCAGCAGTCTTCGCCGACACAAGCATTGGGGGCGGGGGTGTTCCTTAGTCAATGTTCACCTTTCACACCCAGGGGAAAGCAAACAAACTCCCTGGTAGCAAGTCTGTGCCGCCTCAGCGACCCTGCAAGGCAGGGCGGCAGAAGTGCCCCTGGGAGTCTCTGTGCCTCTTTATACGGGCAGAAAGCCCTGTCTTTCTCCTGAAGTCGTTTTGAATGAGGCAAGGGCACCTTAGTCCTCAAAGTGACATCCTTACACATAAAAGACTCTCATAAAAATACTTCTTAAAAAAAAAAAAACATACTTCTTTCCCCTACTTATTATCCAAACAAGTATTTTACCCCAAACCAGATTCTAAGGAAGCAGGGAGAGCAAGATGTGCCTCTGGTCTTCGGCCGGCCGTGACTTGTCAGTTGGCCGCAGGGCAGTGCCGTGCATGTGGGGGGATTCTGGGAGCCCTGCCCCAGCGTGGCAGGCACCAGCATGGTCACTTGCCAGGGGGTCAACGTTCAATGGCGCTTCCCAGAGTACGGCTGGGAAAAGGCCCAGGGAGAGCACGGCTTCCAAAAGGCAGCCAATGAGACCCCTTCGCCGCACAATAGATGGTCTCGCTCTTGGGAGGTGTGAATGAGCGGTCCGACTCAGCCCAGCCCCATGGACCAACGCAGGAGCACACAGGCCGGTTTTGCTCCACCCATGCAATTGCTGCTCTGTCCAAGCTCGTGGCAGCAGCCACTGGTCAAGGGTCACCTTCTCTTGTTTGCTGACCCTCCCCTTGACCAGCATGAGCCTGCTGGACTGCAGCATCCAGGAACCCAGCAGTGGGACCGTCATGTGGATGGCTCTGGCCTGACAGCATCTTGTCCTCTTGTCCCTGGGCTCCCATAGCAACGAGCGTCTCACACAAGTAAAGATTCCGCTTTATTTTTTTCGGAGCTCAGAATTCGCTTGCTCTTGCACTGTCAAGTTCTCAGTAAAGTCCTCACCTTGATTGTGCGGCCACTGTCCCTAGTGGTGATCAGGGACCCCAGAGCCCCGGCTATCCCCGAGGGAGCCATGCCCATCTGGTTGCTAAGCTATGCCGGCCTGCAGTCAGGTGATTTCTGGTGCTGACAGAGGCCGTGCCTCTGGTCTTCGCTCTCAGCAGCGCTGCCGTGGCAGCTGAAACAGAAAGGTTTTGGAGATGAGTGAGGAGGGTGGGGACCACCTGGCAACCGTGACCCCCCCCCCTTCTCTGGGTTGGTTCCCTACTTCTTTTTGTTTTGTTTTGTTTTGTTTTTGTTTTTGGGGAGCATCACTGCTCTCTGGTGGTGGGAGTAGGAGGCCCAGCCCCACTGCTGGAATTGAACCTCCTTCCCAGTGGGCCGCAGGCCCGCGCACAACCACTACGCCACCGGGGTTCAGCCCAGTTCCCTACTTCTCATTTCCAGTGTGCTCCTCCCCGAGACCTGGTCACTTTGAGATGGCTCCTTGAGGCACAGGGGCCACTGCAGTCCTGGTCTGAAGACATCTTCCTTCCACTGCTTCCCAGTTCCCTCTCCCCTCTCCCTTTCCCCACCCAGGGAAACGTTATGACTTTTCTCTCTTCACAGAGGCCATTGACAAGGATAATCTGCAGGCTTCCCCACCCCCTCCCATGCTCACCTCTCCATGATCTCATTTGTATACTACCCTTGATTCAGTGGAAGGATCCCCGTTTAAAGTGACCCTATGTGATAAGTCCCTCTGAAAGCATGGTAACTGTGGACTGCAACTAACAGACCCCCAGGCAAGGAGATGCTGGACCACTCCCCCTCAAAGCTTCTACCTGAGTCTCCTCTCTGCACTGGGCTCCCATAAGGCAGACATGGGGGTCTTATGATCCTGGGTTGCTGCTCGGCAGCTTCCTTCCTCTCCACCTTGTTGCCTGTGGTCTGGTGTGTGGCCCTTGCCTCCCACTGGGGTCACCCACTGCCTGCTAGAAGCCGTCTCTCATCTTGGCAGTCAGAGATGGGTTTCTCCCTCTTCTCAACCCCAAGAAATATTGTGGACACCTGTCTGAGGCAGCGTTCCTCCTGCCTGGGCCATGTGGGTGTTTGTCTGTGTTCTCCCCCCTCAGAGTGGAAGCCTCTGGGCAGAGATGGCCAGGGCTGGTTTCCAGTCCCCCCATGTGCTGAACGTGGGACTCTAAGCAAGTTCTTTAAACCATCCCCCTTCAGGACCTGAGGCAGGGGGCTCAGGGAAGAGTGTCTGAGGTGGGAAGGGGAGAGAGAAGACAGGTCCAGGAAAGTCACCCCAGAGCTGAGTCCAGGATGAAGGGGAGGAAGTGATCCGAACAAACTTATTCGGAATGACGTCATTTGAATTACCATAGCTGCTAAGTGTAGATTGTATTCAGATTAAAGGTGATAACATAGATAAGGTGAATCCCAAACCAAACAAGAAACCAAACTCAGGCCCTTGAGTCCATGCTGCCTCATTCCCGGGACCCTGCGGGCAGGGACCTGTGGGTTTCTGAGACGGAGACTCTGGGCGGAGCAGAAAGTCCCATCTTTCACTTGAGGAGGGCTGGAGGTTTTGAACCACAGACCTCGGGGATGGCAGCCCCACCTGGAACAGCTGTACCACAGAGCTCCCCAATGGGACCCATCGATACGTGTTCTGTGAATGAACAAGGGGCTGCATGAGGAATAGGCAAATGAAGCTCCGTGTCCCCTGATTGGTACATAAGAACAGAACCAATGGGTGACCTCAGCGCGGTGCTTACTGCTTGCAAGGGTCCAGAGTCCCAGACCCCGGTGTGAGGTTGATCGTGCGTTCAAACACCTCTACCTAGGTGTTTCCTTTCTAGAAAGACCAGCCCATGCTTCCTTAAATCAATCCGTTCTGAGAGCTTCCAGAAGCTACTTGCCTGTACTAAATTTGTAAAAACCAAATGCCTCCCACCCCCATGATGCATTCCGCCAGGGTTCTCTCAAGGTGGGAGGAAATCACAAACCGACAGTGCTCATTCTTATTCTTCTGCACAACAGTGTATTCTAAGGGCCTGTAGTAATGTTCCTTCTATCCATGGGCATAAAAAATTACACAGGACAATGCTTGTAATATTATTGATCTATTTCCTAAAGCTCCTTATGCTTTGGGTGAAATACTACATTTTACTTCCTTGCATGTGTTCCTTCAGCAAGCAAACATAGAACTAGTGAGGAAAAGTGCCAAACAAGCAGAGGGTGATATGCGACACCCCTTGGCTCCAGTTCCCGTGAGACACCACGAGCGAGCCATGCAATTCCTGAAAGTGTTCAAAGAGCTACAAATGTCCAAACAATCGCTGTCAGCTCAGTGGATGCAGAAAGAGGTTTTTCTTTTCTTTTAATTTTTTTTATTTTTGGACATCACTGCCCTCTGGTGGTCATGGGAGCTACCCAGCCTTGCTCCTGCCGAGCTGCTGCTGGATTTGAACCACCAAGCCAGTGGACCACAGTCCCGCACTCAACCACTACACCACCGGGGCTCAGCCCCAGAAAGGGTTTTTTCAAAGGTGAATATCATATGTTCAGAGAAGAGACGTCAAACACCATGGCTACCTCTAAAGGATGGGATCCGAATCGCACAGTGAAAAGATAGTAAAGGGTAAATCACACAGCCTATGGTGCTCCGATAAAAACACAACATTGCAAGTGAGGATGCCAATCAAGAAGCTATATGGAAATATCTTCACAGTTGTATTCTTTTTAAGGCGGGTATTATTTCATATTTTTCATTAATCTTTTAAAATTCCTTTTTGTTGTTTTTGTTTGCTTGTTTGTTTTTTGGCTTCACACTGTCCTCTGGTGGTCATGGGAGCTACCCAGTGCTGCTCCTGAAAGCCGCCACTGGATTTGAACCGCCAAGCCCATGGGCCATAGTCCCGCACTCAACCACTTACGCCACCGGGGCTCAGCCCCTAACATTTTAAAATTCCTTTTTTTTTTTTTTTTTTTGCTTTTTTTTTTATATAGGCATCACTGCCCTGGTGGTGGGAGTAGGAGGCCCAGCCTTTGCTCCTGTGAGCAGGAATTGAACCTCCATCCCAGTGGGCCGCAGTCCTGCGCACAACCACTACGCCACCGGGGCTCAGCCCCCATTTTAAAATTCTTATAACCTAGTCCAGTTTCTGTATTTCTTTTTTTTTTCTTTTTTTCTTTTTTTAGGCATCACTGCCCTGGTGGTGGGAGTAGGAGGCCCAGCCTTTGCTCCTGTGAGCTGGAATTGAACCTCCGTCCCAGTGGGCTGCAGTCCCGTGCACAACCACTACACCACCGGGGCTCAGCCCCAAGTTTCTGTATTTCTTTTATTATTTTTTTCCCCACATCATTGCCCTGGTGGGAGTAGGAAGCCCAGCCTTGCTCCTGGAGAGCTGCTGCTGTATTTGAACCGTCAACCCTGTGGGCCGCAGTCCTGCACTCAACCACTATGCCACCAGGGCTAAGCTTCTTGTATTGTTCTTATTAGAGTATTAACTACAGGAAATAATAAAACGCCTTTAAGTATATAGTCTTGTATACTTAAAACAGCCATTAGGGTAGTGAGCCAGCTGTTAAAGTATTCGAAGCCCACCCTTGTAGAGATCCTTTATCATACCTTGGTGGGAGAGAGACAGCCTTCTCTTCCCAGAAAGCACTCTGATCTCTAGAAGATCAGAGGAAAGGGGAGCTGGTCACAATAATTGACATATAACTCCGTCCCGAGAGATGGACAACAGAAAAGTGGGTGAAGGGAGACAGCGGTCAGTGTAAGACATGAAAAAAATATATAAAATATCAAGGGTTCATAGGGAAGGGAGGGCGGGGAGGAGGAAAAAAGAGCACATACCTCTGGGGTGAAGACAGAACTTCTCCACAATTGTGCTCCAAAGATTAAGTAGACTACCAGCATTTGGTATGGAAGTTAGCTGTTCTCCCTGAAATTCCCAGTTAGAAGGCCTTTGTGTGGCCTAACTATGAGCTAGCTCCCCTGCTGTTAAGATGAGGGCTCCCTTTGCTTGAAGCAGCGGGAATCAAGAGCCATTGTCAATAGCCCCTAGCCTGATAGAAATGTTTATCTACCTCCAGAGGCCCAAGGTCTGCCCTTCTTCACATAGTCACATAGACATTCATAAGACCACTCCCCTTATCACCATATAGACCTTAAGACAGCCCTCTCCTGTGACGTATGTCCTTGCCTGTAATGAGGGGCCTGGCTTGGCTCCAGAGGGTATATAGGGATGGGACATAACATAGGGGAGCTAGTCTGCCTCTCTCAAGCCTGCTTCATACCAGCCTGCCTCCATCCAGGCTGCCGCTCTCCTGTCTCTCTCTCCACCCGGACCATCTAGCAGGATGGAGGTGAGCATGTACCATGAAAGGATATATATGTAACTTGTAATGCTCTTTTCTCTCTCTCTCTCTCTCATGATCGCTATATCAGTGTTATAATCAATAATAATTATCGCTGCACAACTGCCTGTTGAACCCTTGCTGTGAGTATATCAGAGGACTGCCACCCCTGACACATACCAAGGACTAGAGTAGAAAGAAAATGTTTTGAAAACAATGGTGGCAACACTTGTATAAAGGTGTTCAGCACAGTGGATGGATTGTGATAAGAGCTGTAAGAGGCCCCAATAAAATGATTTTTTTTTTTTAAGGCATCACTGGCCTCTGGTAGGAGTGGGAGGCCCAACCTTGCTGCTGCTGGATTTGAACTGCCAAGCCAGTCGGCCGCAGTCCCACACTCAACCACTACACTACCGGGGCTCAGCCTAAAATGATTTTTTTTAAATGTTCCAGACTCGAATGCAGGACCAGTTCTCCCCTGCCCTAAGGGTCAGCATGGACTTGATAATGACACCCAGGTCAGTCCCACCTGGCAGTTTCACCACCAGCAGCCCACAGGAGGGGCCTTCGGAGGTTTATGGGGGAAAGATGGATCAGAAAAATAAGATAATGGAATTCTCCCACCAACTTCTTAAAAGATCCCCCTTCCTCAAGACGAAGCCACTCACACACTCAGCCTAATGCTGACTAGGACGGGAAAGGTGCTACCCAGAGTTAGGAAATACCTCTATGACCTCCCTACCCAGGGACCAATCACAGAAGCCAGTTACAGAGTCAGACTTTCTGGCCCAGCCTTTGTCCCAACTTAGATACGAAGCCAAGCACTACCTCTCATGAAGGATGGGCAGGAAGGCAGCCTTGAAGCCCTCCTTCCCTCTAGGAGAGGTTTTGCTGGGACACACTCCATGTGATCAAGAGATGCACACAGGGCAGGTTATACAGGATGCCCCTCTGACCGCCTGGATCTGGGGCAGAGGGGGCCCATACTGTGGAGAGGTAGAGGGGTCAAACAGAGGGAATGACACACATCCCGAATCTCACCTGTTTAAGTTCCTTTTGATCCAGCCATTCAAAGAACATGTTCTAAAGCAACTGCTAAACACAAGACCTTGGGGATATGAAGCAGAAAGGCACACAGACTGGATTCCCTAAATAAGCTCACAATCTACTGATGGAAACTATAATATAATGCCCCCCAATATCTATAATAGGATGATGAGTATGTTAGTCTGGGTGGATTAGTGGAACAAATTCATAGACACTCATATATGGGGCTGAGCCCCGGTGGCATAGTGGTTGTGCGCGGGACTGCGGCCCACTGGGACGGAGGTTCAATTCCAGCAGTGGGGCTGGGCTTCCTACTCCCACCACCAGAGAGCAGTGATGCCCCCCCCCCAAAAAAAAAATTTAAAAAAATAACATAGACACTCATATATGTATGAGAAAGATTTTTTCTTCTCACAACACTGTCCTGGTGGAAGTAGGAAGTTCAGCCTTGTTCCTGGAGAGCTGCTGCTGGATTTGAACCGTCAACCCTGTGGGTTGCAGTCCTACACACAACCACTGCGCCACCAGGGCTCAGCTGAGAAGGATTTTTCTATAAAGAGTAATTGTATGTTAAGAAGACATCCCAGGTCAGTCCAGATCAAGTCCTTCAGTCTGATATTAGCCTGTGTGTCTGATATCAATCTATAAATTCCTCCTCACACTCCCGTAACACATGCAATGATGTCACATGCAGGAAGATCACAGGCCAGTGGGTGGAAAGTCTTGTGGATCCAGTGACAGTGGAAGCATCACAGTGCTGCTATGGGGCTCCACGGGGCTCCTCCAGCTGCAGGGCTCTGGCTCCATCAGTGTAGCTCCATGTGGCTTGTCAACAAGAATGTGAAGCAGAGAGAGAGAGAGTATGTGTGTGTCCCTGCCTCCAAGGAGGAAGACAGGAGTTCCCAGAATCCCCAGGAGAAGGCCATGCTCACACAGAGGCCTCATTGACTGTGACCTGATTGACAGTCTAAACTCCACCCCTTCACAAGTGGACAGATTATGTCACTGCCACAATGAGCAAGATGCAGGGAGTGTGAAGATGAAAACCGACCCTCCTCCAGCTAAACAGGGGAAGGGAAGTCTGTGGCCACATTTCAGGTTTTTGAGCGGAGTTTTTACAGAGGGTGCTCAGCAAGGGTCTGGGGAAGGAAGGCATCCAGAAGCCGTGTGCGGAGCACGGGAGTGCAAAATGCCACCTCAGTTTAGGGGACTGCAATCGGTCCTGTCTATTCCCCAGATGGCAACCAGAGAGCTCTCTGGAGAACACAACTCCGCATCAACGGTTCTGCAGCTTGTGTTAACCTCAGGTTAACTTGCATCACGGAAGTTTGTAAGATCTTTCCCCACCAGGCCCCTCCTCTCCTCTCTAGCCTCGTCTCCCGTCACTCACCTGCCAGGTTTCTCTTCAGTCCCGAAAACGTGACACTCACTCTGTGCTGTGTCTCTGCACACACTGTTGCTGAAGTTCACCACCCAGTCCAGCTTCTCTCCACCATTGCTCACCGATGCCTCTGTGTGAGGGAGGGCTGCTTGCAAGTGACCTGCCCTCCCCCAGCCTGCGGTTGAGCATAACATTCACTGAACTTCATGGTGCTTTCTTCTTTAAAGCCTGATTGGATTACCAAGAGACTGTAGGTAGCCCTGCGGAAGAAGCTTTGGGATTTGAACTTTATTCACAGGCTAAGGGGAGCCCTTGAACTATTTCCGGCAAGTAAACACCACGTGTGCATCCTGAAAGGACCACTTTGGAAGGGTAGTTTGTGGCCGTCTCTCAACCAGGTGGGATAGCAGAACTATAATAGACTGGAGATAGAAAGACTTGTTGTGATGCTGTGCTCTCCCTGCAGAAAAAGGATAAGGGCGTGAATTGATGGGGGCAAAGGGAGAACTCAAGGTAAAGGGACAGTTGTGCGAGCAGGAGATAAGAAGCCTCCTCCGTGGGACTGGATTGACAGGAGGAAGGATGAGGGGGTGGGAATGGGGGTGGATGCCGTTGGACCAGTGTCAAAGTCTCTGGCTGGACAATGAGATGAGGAAGAAAAACAAATTAATGAAGAGTGCCATGCATTTTCTTTGGATTTTCATTCACCAGAGAGGCACCTGCTTGGCACAGATGATTTGCACTTGACAGCTAACCTAGAGGTCGGGAGATTCAAAGCCAGCCAGCCTCGGAACCATGGGAGAAAGGTCTGGTGGTTTGCCTGCACAGATGTCCAGGAAAAACCCATGAAGCACTTCTCTGTAAAGCACAACTCGACATGAGTGGGAGTCAACTCAGCAGCCATGGGTTGGGGTTTTCTAGTCCAGTGGGGCTTCAATGAGGAGGGCTGGTGGCGCAGGGGCCAGGCATTGGGCTCCCAAACACAAGGCCAGTAGTTCAAAATCACCAGTTGTGCTGGATGGGAAAGATGAGGCTCTATATTTCAGTATATACAGTCTTAGACACCCACAGGGGCGTACTTACCTGGCATGAGAGATACCATGATCACAAAGGTGGTTTTCCCAGGGCGAGGTTTATCCATTGCACTCCGGATGTGCTGACCCCTGCGATTTCCCCAAATGTGGGAAACTTGACTGCATCGTTTGTGGTAGTGGGGGACGGCGTTTGCACTCTCCCCTGGTTTTTGTGTTTTTATTGTTGTTTTTTTCCAAAAAAAGAAAGAAAGAAAGAAATCCACAGGGGCAGTTCAACTCTGCCCTGTGTGGTCCTAGGAGTCAGTGAGTTTGCTTTAAGGTGGAGCCTTAGGGGATGAACCGTTTTGGGGTACGCTTTTCTGAGCAGAGAAGCAAGGGCACGTGTAGAGGATTCCACCCTGCTGGGGGGCGGGGAGGTGGGACTCAGCCTCTGAAGGACATTATAGTGCAGGGGGTCTCTGAGACCCTGCTTCAGCCAAATGAGTCCCTTCTGTCTTATTCTAATTCTGCAGCTTGAGAGCTGATTCCAGTGCAGCGAGGATGCCTCTGAAAGCAGTGCTCCCTCCTTCTCAGGCAGAGCTGTGCTGCGTCGCTGAGTCATGCTGTGGACACAAAGCGGACACAAAGCACATCACGTCCCTTGGTCCTTCCTCTTGGGCCCAGCTTCCAGTGCCCAGACGGTGCAGCTCACTCACTGCTTGGCATCGGTGAGGGGGACTTGCTGACATGCAGTCGGCAAGCAAGTGAGGTCAGCGCTGGCCTCGGGCCACACACAGCAAGGGAGAGTGCAGGCAAGGAGGAAGGGATGCTGGCTGTTGCCTGGTTTAACAGCTATGAGGAAAGCACCCGACTCCGGCTCCAGACATGACCCTCGGTGGCTACCCAGAGGCACCACGCTCTCCTAAGCATTGCTCACCAGCCCAAGTTGCAAACCCTAGAAGTCAACTCCGAAACCCTTTCTCTCTTTGTAACCATTTTACTGGAGACACTTACAGGTCTCATAACAATCCACACATCAGTTGTTATTAATCACATCACATGTCGTCATCCTCCTTTTCAAAGCACTTCCTTTTTACATGAGCCCTTCATGTGAGCTCCTCATTTTTCCCTCCCTCCCCCATCCTCCCACTCTCACAAACCCTTGATGAATGATAAATAATTGTTATTTTAATATCATACACCCTCTGCAGTCTCCCTTCACCCACATTTCTGTGGTTTGTCCCCCTTGAGGGCGGGTTAATACGTTGATCATTGTGATCAGTTCTCCTTTGGCTCAGAAACCATTTCCAGAAAGAGTCACACACAGACTTTGGGGAATTCCACAGAACTTAGAAAACGCAGTTTCTGTTTAAAGCCCTGACGAGTTCTCTTGTATGACTAAGGGTTGTTACTTGTGCTTAAAAGGCAGGAAACATCTACAGCCCCAAATGCTACCAGTGAATCAACTCCTCCTTGGCTGGAAGTTAAGCAAGCTTCTCAGATCCCCCAGGAACAGTTTTGTGGTCAGGCCTTGCTTTGTTATCCAAAACCCGAAACAGGGGGTGCCCCTTGAAAGAGGTCTTGGTCACTCACACATTCACTCAGCTCTAGGGTTTGCCCCGACAAGTACCAAGGACTGAGCAAGAAACCCAAAGTCTTGGTTTTCAGTTTTGTCACAAAAATGCTAGATAAAACCTCCCTGATCTAAAAATCTCCTGGAAAAAAATTATTTTAAAAGATATGTTTCCAGGAGTCTCCTCCTGAAAACTGATCCAGAAGGTCTATGGTGGGGGCTGATAGGGTCTGAATTTTAGAATTCTTCTTATGAGTAGACACATGGTCAGGAGAGACCAGCCCCTGGAGAAGGATGTCATGCTTGAGCCGTTGCAGGGCAGCAAGACGGAGGATGCCCGTCAACGCACAGGCTGCATCAGGGGCTCGGGTATAACTGCGGGGGTGAGGTGGGCACCTGTCGGGCAGCGTTCCGTCCTGTCGGACACCAGGCAGCATCAGCAACAAGACTAGACAAATTTAGGAGCAGATCCAGGCAAAGCATCCACAGGAGTCTATGGGGATTGGCACATTCCTCTTGTTCTGAACAGTGCGTTGACCTTTGGAATCAAGAAAGGAGAGCTCAGAACGGGGTCGAGAGGTGTGGGTTTTCACCAGCCATTTTTCAAAGTTCACGAAAAGATCAACCCTGAATAATCTGGTCTAAATAAGGCTGCTGCTCGGATTATGAGTCATAACGATGGGGCTGTTTTGGAGAGGGCTCCTGCAGGGACCTAGTGACAGGATAAAATAAATTCGACAGTCTGGATATGAGGAGAAAGATCTAATTATAGGAGAGACTTTTGCAGCATTTGGTCCCCTGGTCATCATGGATAGTCTGCGGTGGCGCAAAGTGTCGACACCGGCTCTGCCGAGGGTTCTCTGGCAGCATGTGCTCCTCTGTCTGTGGGGCAGGACGGGACAGAATGCCACCTCCAGACACGGTCCTCAGCAGCGGTGTGTTCCCAGCTGCAGCACAGTGCCTAGCCACCGCAGTCCGCGAGTGCTGCTCTAGCAGAAATGTCACAGGTCCAGGAGGGCTTTAACAAACAGAAATTTATTCTCTCATCATTTAGGACCCCCCAATCCAAACACAGGCGTCGGCTCTGAGGAAGCCTTTCTCTCTCTGTTGGGTCAGGTTTGGGAGAAGGTCCTCGTCTTCCTGCAGCGTCTGTGGACAAGATCTCTGTGGTTTTCTCATCAGGCTGCCATCGGGGGCTGGGAGGTCAAAGGCCCGGGCCCCTGGAGCCTGAGGATGAGTTTTGCTCCCAGGTCTTCTCTCCTACAGGTGGAGGTCCTTGTCTCTCTGCATGTTTCTCTTTCCTTTTACCACATCGGACCAGGACCAGGACCCAAGGAAAGAAAGGCAGTGTCTCACCCTAATTCCCGTCACATCGGTCATGTCGTAGGACTTGATCGTCCCGAATGCCAAGTGCCATTATCATGTAATTGCCAACCCACTGAAAATCACGGCCCAGCCAGGTTGACACAAATTCCAGGGAGGGCACAATTCAATCCAGAACAGTCATCATTAGCGCTTACTGCTCAAATCACTGGGAACTGGATTTCTTTATAAAACATGGACTTGGCTGTCTTTATGTGGTCTTGAATTGGACTCCTTTATATTATTTGACCCCTGGGCTCCTGGAATTGCGACTGAGCTGTCTGGCTCAGTCTCCCCGTGGGCTCACTACAGAGCACGATTTGGTTTTAATTTTGTTTTTACAGCATCAGGAAGCACTCTGAGCTGAGGCAGGAAGGGCTAGTTAGGTTCATTCCCAAGGCATCTCCCTGTATTCGGTTCACTCTCAGATACACCCTGAGCCCGGCCTTCCCTTCAGATGGAGGAACTGAAAGGCAACAGGTTTAAGAACCAGTCCTGAGAGCAGCGCCTCCCAACCGCCCCCATGCCGCGGCCCTTTCACACAGTGCCCCATGTGTGGGGACCCCGACCCTAACAGTCATTACTTTTGTGGCTACTTCATCACTGTCATTTAGCTATTGCTATGAGCCGGCGACCCCTGTGAAAGGGTCGTTCGACCCCCAAAGGGGTCGTGACCCCCAGGTTGAGAACCGCTGCCTTAGCGAGGGGGCTGTTCCCTGCATGCTCTCTCCCACTCAGCATCATGCTCTTTAGACCCACCTGGAAACCCCACCTGAAGCATGGGGCAGCAGGAGCCCCCTTCTCTGACCACTTCACCTGTCAGCTCCGGGAGCAGAAGCCACTGTCAGAGGGAGGTGCAGCCCAGGGCCAGGAAAGCTAGGGTCGAGGTGGGCCCCCTGCGCCATGGACAACATGAGGGGATAGGACTTCCTTCTGGACTCTAACTCCACTTCAGGGAGATTTACTGCCCGAGAAGTAGCTCTGGTCCAGGAGGGGGTTAGACTTTGGTCTGCTAACCACGAGGCCGGCAGTTCGAGGCCCGCCAAGTGCTCCCCAGGGAGAACGATGAGACCTTCAACTCCTGCAAAGATCGACAGGCGTGGAAACCCACAGGAGTCCTTGTCCTCGGGCCGCGAAGGTCAGAATCGACTTGAGGAGAAAGAGTGTGGTTTCCGGTTTGATTTCCTGAGCGACCTTAAGAGTCGATGTGAATATGTGGATCCTGGGTGGTACTGTCAGGTAAGCCCTGGACTGCTCACCTTAAAGTCTGTGGTTCAAAACCACAGCAGCTCCCCGGGAAAAAGATGAGGCTCTGCTCTCACAAAAGCTTACATTTGCAGCGCTGGGTATCTCCCACCACCACCAGGGGGCAGTGATGCCCCCCAAAAAGCTTATATTTTCGGGGCTGAGCCCTGGTGGCATAGTGGTTGTGCGCGGGACTGCGGCCCACTGGCATGGAGGTTTGATTCCGGCTCCCAGGAGCAAAGGCTGGGCCTCCTACTCCCACCACCAGGGCAGTGATGCCTAAAAAAAAAAAAAAAAAAAATTAAAAAAGCTTATATATATATATATTCAGAAATGCTATCGCTGTAAGTTGAAATCAAATATATATGCGTCATAGATTATTAAACAAGTGAATGGAAGATGTATCTGTTATTCAAAGGCAGGGCATTGGGCTGAGCCCCGGTGGCGTAGTGGTTGTGTGCGGGACTGCGGCCCACTGGGTTGGAGGTTCAAATCCAGCAGCAAGGCTGGGCCTCCTACTCCCACCACCAGAGGGCAGTGATGCCCCAAAAACAAACAAACAAAAAAGGCAGGGCATAACCTTTTCTTTACTCAGATACCCTCTAATACAACAATCCTGGTCAGCATGTGATATAATCTCTCCTTCCCTCCCCCTTTCACAAGTCAATGAAACTAAGACTGACTCAAGGAGTCAAATTCTGGAAGTTTCTGACCTGGCTGGCTGAATTCCAGATTCTCTAAGTCAACACTTTTTTAGCTTTCAATACTGTAATACTATCCCCCTCTCCCCATTTTCTTCTTTTGGGTAGCATTTTTTGGGGGGATAACATTTTTATGGAGTCATTACCCCCTGTGTGAGTCTGAGTAGACTAGAGAAACAAATTCATAAACATGCATATGGATATAAGGGAAAGATTTATAGACAAGAGGAGTGGAACATTGAGAAAGCATCACAACCCAGTCCTGTCCAAACCCACAAGTCTGATATTAGCCCATATGTCCAATATCAATCTATAAAGTCTCCTTCTGACTCACGAAGCATGTGCAATGACACCAGGACAATCACAGGCCAGTGGGTACAGAGTCTTCTGTATCCAATGGTGATAGAAGCATCCCAGCACAGGCAGGGGTCTCCCCATGGCTCCTCATTTCCAGGGCTCAGGATCCATCAGCCATATCCATTGGCGGAAGAAGCATCTCAGCACTGGCCAGAGTCTCCATGTGGCTTCTCTGGCCCCAGAGGTTTGGTTCCATCAGAGTAAGCCCATGTGGCTTCTCCTCCAGTTTCTTCAGTCTCCAGGAATCAGGATTGCTCTGCAAGCTGCCATCTCATCTTGTCAGGAGTTCGTCTCCAAGGAACTGACTCTGTGGTCTCTCACCTACAATTGGGAAATACTGCGAGACTTCTCAGAATTCTCAGGAGAAAGCCATGCCCACACGGAGACCTCATTGGCTATGTCCAGATCGACATGCTAGACTTTACCCCTACACTCCCAGTGCTGAAATTGACACAGATCAGTGACTGCCACACACCCCTATTTAAATTGTACTTCTTGGTGTGTTTTTTTTGTAGATGGGCATGCAGCCCTAACTAGGCCACAGTCCACCCTTCAGCAGTCATTCTCCTGTCCTAAAGTGACCAGACATCCCGCTTTTTTAACAATTCAACAATGTCCTGCGGCGTTTTAAAATTAAAATAAATATATTACAATACTATTTTTGCGTTCTATGAAAATTTTTGTTGCTCAATATAGACCAAATTTTTAAGAACCCCCCCATGGCCCTCCCCCCTCTCCCCCATCAATGGTGTCCTGGTTAAAATCTGGTCACTTGGCTGAGCCCCGGTGGCGTAGTGGTTGTGCACGGGACTGCGGCCCACTGGGATGGAGGTTCAATTCCAGCTCCATGGAGCAAAGGCTGGGCCTCCTACTCCCACCACCTGAGGGCAGTGATGGCAAAAAAAAAAAAATCTGGTCACTTAATCCTATCCCACCCCACACACCCCAAAGCCCTGATTGCCTGAGAGTCAACTCTACTGGGGTGGCCACCGAGTAGAACTGCACTGAGAGGGTATTCCCGGCTGACACTGTCTGGAGCATCTTCCCAGACCTTACTTTCCGTTAGGACTCCATCGCCTGGCCGGGCGCCCACCAGGGACCAGAAACCCCTCGAGTCTGGACAATATTGCGTGTTTAGGACAGTCCATATAAAGGGAAAGGTCTGCTGTGTAGCCTTTTGTGTCTGTCTTCCTTCTCTCGGCGTACCATTGGCCTTGCGCATCCACAGCACAGCATGCCATCAGACTTCATGCCTTCCGATCGCTAAGTAAGATTCCATGGTAACCATATACCATCTCTGTTGATCCATTCATCAGCTGATGGGCGTTTGGGTTGTTTCCATTCTGAGCTGTTATGAATAATGTTTCACTTAGATTGTTGTGTGGGCTGTATGTTTTCACTTCTCTTGGGTATGCATGCACCTAGAAGTGGAATGGCTGAGTCATAAACTAATTCTATCTTTAACTTTTGAGGAACTGCAGATTATTTTCCAAAATGACTGCACTATCCCCCTCCGTAGTATTTGAGGGCTCCAATTGCTTCAAATGTCCACTGAGACTTATTGTTATCTGGCTTTCTGATGACAATCTAGTGGCTATGAAGTGGTATTGTATTGTGGTTTTTCTCTGCATATCTTTGATCACCAATGTATCTTTTCATGCGTATTCTGGGGATGTAAAAGGAGCCCTGGTGGTGTAAGAGGCTACACACTGACTCACCAGAAGGTCAGCAGTTTGAAACCACCAGCCATTCCATAAGAGGAAGATGAGGCTATCTTGAAGAGTCAGTATCATCTGGGAAACCCTGAGGGTTGGTTCTGCACTGTCTGACAGGGTCACTATGAGATGGAATCAATTTGATGGCCTCTTTGGAAAATGTCTCTCCAAATCCTTTGCCCCTCTTTTAAATTGTGCTGTCTTTTTACTGTTGCCTTCCCACATATGCCTTAGATCCAAGTCTCACATCTGGGGGCTGTCGTTTCACTTTCTTTAATCGATCACTTTGCACCCCTAGGTTTTCCTTCAGCGAGGTCCGATTTCTCCACGCCTCATCGATGTCTTCTCGGGATGGATCACAGGAGCTGGAACTGACTCCCTGTCTTACAGGCCTCTGCTGCCCCTGCGCTTGCCGGCGAGGAGCACGTCTCTTGAGCAAAGTGATGGCTTGTGTTCTGAAGTACCGAGTAAATCACGACCGACCCCTTCTTGTGCCGCCCCACACACTGCCTCCCTCCTCCCCAACAGGAAAGGTGAACCCAGTAGGATGATGACCCCCCACCCAGCTCTTCAGCATCATCTTAACCCATCTCCCCCGACTCACCACACTCCAGTCATTCTGGCCTGTTTTCTGTCCTGCCATATTAGCCTCGTTCCTGCTCTGTGGGTTTTGTGTCTTCTGTTCCTAAGACCCTCCCCTGGGGTCGTGCTCGGCACCCCTTCATTCCAGGCGACTCCTTGCTCCCACTCAGACATGTGACGTCACCCAGTTCCATTCCTCACACAACACGATTCATTTCTAAACTTAGACGGTCACCATCCCCAGGCAGAATGTCTGTCTATGATGGCGGGATCTTCTCTGGCTCGTTCTCCGCTACCTCCTTGTTGGTGGAGCAGGGTCTAGCACAGACCAGCTCCTGGTGCCACCTCATGCCAACCCCGGAGTTCCGAAGGTGCGAGCCCTCCGCTTTCTCCACGGGGCAGGTGGGTCCAAAGTGCCATGCCCGTGATTGGCAGCCCCGCTGGAGCGTCTCAGCATACAGTGCTCACCCACGCGCCACCATCGAGTCTTTTCTGACTCAAACAGCCCCCCCAACCCACCCCTCTGGAGGCAGGGTAGAACAGTCCCTGCAGGTTTGCGACACAGCAAAGGCTTTATGGGAAAAGAATGCCTTGTCTTGCTGACCTCTGAATGCATAAGTGTGACGCCATCAGTATTTAAAGCCAAAACTCATGGCCCTGGAGTGATGTGGACGCACAGTCACCTGATAGGGCAGGTAGACCCGCCCCTGCAGGTTTGCCATACTGTAACTCCTTATGGGAGTAGAAGCTTCCTTTCCCCCCACAGGGCAGTTGGAGGTTTTCAACTGCTGACCTTGCAGTTAGCAGCCAGCATGTGGCCACTTTGCCACTAGGTCTCCTTCTTAGCATATTGTAGGTGTCAGGTAAATAATGGATGAATGAATGAGCAAGGTAGTAATAAACAGTAGAATTAAACAGGATATGTTATAGCTAGGCACTTCAGAACTGAAATCTTCCTAAATCTCAGGATTGAAGAAAAACCTTAACACCTTAGACTCTCAAGTGAGCTCTGTTAATCTAAGTTTTAGTGCCATGTAATATTAGTATTTGGTATTAACACAGTATAGTCTCATGTAGTATAGTATTAGCATAGTATTATAGCATTCGTAGTTGGAATAATGGGCTTCTGACATGGGAAAATCAAGTCCCTGCTTATGGTATCCCTTAATGATGTTGAAAAAAAAGTGCTCCTCAAATGTAAAGTGCACACAAATCACCTGATTCAGGAGGCCAGCAGCAGTGACCCAGTGACAGTCTGGTCTCTGGAGAAGGGCCTCCCATCCAGCAAAGTGGAGGGGGGCAGTTAAAAGGAGGAAGGCTTGAGACGAGGTGAACTGTCACACAACGACCAGCCTGCAACAGCTGAGAGGAAGGCGCAGGGCTGGGTGATGCTTCCTCCTGCTGTGCACTGAGGGGCTCAGAGTCAGAGCAGACGGACCGTGCCTAACAACAAGTCCAGGGGCATCACTAGGGCCACTCGAGGCCCACCACTTCCTGGCAGGTGGTGCAACTTGCCCCACATCCATAGGCTGAGGGTCATGGCCACCTGTCTACCTCGCAGCCCCAACCCCACAGCTCCCACAGCTCCTCCCATGCCCGTTGGCCAACACAGAGACGCTTTGCCCAATGGCAGGTGCAAGGCCAGCCTTCCCACCCACCCCCATCCCTGCCCCCTGAGGGTGATACCAACCTCAAAGATGCCACTTCCTCTGCGACACTGGCCTGGTTGCTCCTCCTCCCCACTGTTGTGGACCCCAGGGTCTTTTTTGGGTTGCTCCCTCTGACAGTATCCAAGAGAGATGTCACTGAGTGCTCGGCCCAGGTGCTGCCCATGCCCCTCCTCTGAGGACCATGCTTTGAGGTGTGGGAGGGGGTCCAAGAAGGACGACGACACCCCATCATGGTGCTGAAATGAAAGGCACAGCGAGGCGTCCCCTACGTGCCAGGGTGACATCCACCTTTCAAAGGGCTCAGGTGACCAAGTCCAGTCCCTGCTTCGCTTCCCATCCACACGGGGTGGGAATTCCCTCACCAAATGCATCGTTACTGACAAGAAGGCCTCCATCACAGATGGGGAAAAACACACTGTGACTCAGCGTTATCTCAAATGGAGCAATGATTCCGGTATTGAATTGCTATGCCTTTGCGTGCTGACTTGTGAGAGGAAATTCTTCCTTGTCAGATACACACCTCCATGCAATTCAAGTCGATGCACATCTATTTAGCGTCTATTGTGTGCCTGCCATATTTTGGAGCTACCGAGGTCAGAAAAGCCTGCTGGCCCCATCGGCTAAGAACCTAGTCTAGTGATGATGGTGGCAAGAGAAAAACAAATGCTCTCATCAAGCTTTAATGAGGAAATGTCCATAATAGAAGCCGAAGCACGTCATTTCCGTAGGAAGTTGAGACTTATCAGTTCAATTAAATGTGTGTTCCCATTTTGACTGACTCATAATTTGGCTAAAGCAATCAATCCACATGCCGATGAGAATGGAGAGGGTGAGAGCATGCACAAGAAGGGGGAATGGGTCAGAGAGGCATTTTACAGCATAGTAATGTAGGAAGTCGGGAGAAAGACAGACTTTCTACCCCGTAAAGACTGACAGTCTCAGAACGCACAGGCGGAGTTCTACTCTGCCTTGTCGGCTCGCGATGCGTCGGTACCCACCCAATGCCTGGGAATTAGAGGTGTTGTTTTGCTTTTTTTTTGAGAAGAAATGAATATTGGCACTTTATGATTCTTTGCACTACAAGCACTAAGGAGATGTCTAATGCATTATGGAAACCAAGAAAAGGAGATCATTAATTCTTCCTTAAAATGAACAGAGAGCAAATTATTGGCTATCAAGTCTGTTTTGACCCCTGGTGACATGAAGAGGTTCAGAAAAGAGGCTTGTCGATGGCAGGGGGCTTTTCAGAAGTAGATGCACGACCCTTTTTCACAGCACCTCTGAGTGGGTTTAAACTGCCAATTCTCGGGCTTGGACTCGAGTGTCTGGCCATTTGCACTAGCCAGACCCCAGTGCCCTCCCTACTCAGGTTCCAAGAGGCCATCGTGGTGAAGATGTGGGAGCCTGAGAGCCTACTGGGAGTGCATGAGGGGGACACAAAGACTGTCGGGGGATGTGCGCATGGGCTGGTTTGAACACGGGGTACAGATGTGGAAGGCATTTGCTCAATGAACAGTGTTTATGAAAAGGTTGGGTGGGGCAGTGAAGGCCTGAGGACGAGGACTGGGAAAGACTGCGAGAGTCTTTTCCTACCATGTAAGTCCCCGGAAGCGCTAACAGAGAAAATGAAATTCAATTAGTTTTGCTCACAGGCCACCGTGAGTTGGAAAAAGGAGAACCACACATTTAGAGCAACGTTTTTTTTTTTTTTTTCGTCTAAAGACAATACATAGATGGAAACTTTGGGCCAATCTCACTCGCAACTCCTCAGCTTGGTTGTTGCATGGGTGGAGCTGTGTGTCAATAAAACTTGGTTCACCAGCACTTGGGTTTTCATTGCAACATGTCATGAAAATTGACTCAGTTTCTTGACTTTGATTCCATCCTTCAAGATGGAAAGGGTGTTCTTGGGACAAGGTCTGAACCCGAACAAGCTGCTGTCCAAAGTTGGCCCGAGTCATAATTTGCTGAGCCTGGGTGCCCGCACTAGGAGCGGGGTTGCTACCATCAGGTCGGCTGCTTAAAATCACCAGCTGCCCTGAGGGAGGAAGGCACAGCTTTGTAATCCCTTAGCATTATGGCCTCAGAAGCCCACAGAGGCGATTCTCCCCTCCCATTGGGTGACTAAGAGTCAAAAGGAACTCAAAGGCAGTGAGGTTTTGTTTCCGTCTTTTGGAGGTGGGGAGGGTCAAAGCACAGTGGTGACAGGGTAACAGCTTCAGAGAACGATAACCATCTTCGAAGTCAGGGCGGGCGGGTGGTGCTCAGTATAGATTCCGACTAGGACATCTTAACTTTATCCTGGGCCAGTGGGAACCCATGTTCCATTGAGAGCGAAGTGGAGTTCCACTCCACATCTACGAATGGATCCTACTCCGAGGAGAAGGAAATGATTCGCTGGGAGATAGTAAATTACTGGAAGCACTCTCTAAATGCTTTGGCAAAGCCAGTTGATAGAGAGTGCTGCTGCTTTGTGGTTGCTTTTTCATGAACGCATGCTCTGTGCCAACGCTCACCATGCTGCCCTAAGCACTCGACTGGGTCGCTCTGAGTGGGAGCCAGCCCCGTGGCATCTGAAAACAACAGGCGATGTTTTCTCAATTATTCTAATGTAAGCAACTTTAGCAGCACAAGATTCCTTTGTTCATCTCATCAACTTTACAGAGATTTCTCCTATGTGTATTTTATCTTGTAAAGCACAACTCTGAGTGGGACGGTCCAGCCCTTTGCCTCTTGGCAGGGAAGGTGTGAATCGCATCATCGGGAGGCTGGTAAGGGTTTAGCTACCTGCTAAACCAGCTCTCAGATTAGGAAAAAAAAAAAGTGTGGACATACGTAAATAAACTTAGACTATTACTGATGTAAAGACTCTATACAGCCTACCGTCTACCAGTAATTACAAAATACACAACATGTCAGTAAATCCTACGTAGCTAATTGCTTCTCAAAGAATGCTTTCATTGAATTCTGCCTGAACACCTGTACTCACAGACATTCTGTATTTATCATTCAATCATGATTTAACAGAGTAAGCCTGAATAGATGCGTGATTATTATCCAATCCAGCAAGGAAGCTGTTCATGTCGCTGACAGGTGAGTGGGCCCACACGGGTGCTGGTTGACATCTTAGTTGCGCTAACAGGCAATGGATGGTGAAACAATGAAGACGTGGGCTGTAGCGTTCCCCATCTCTCACTGCCACCCCTGCCCTCTCTACTGGATCTCGGAACACTGCAAATCCTAGACAAGTATTTCCTCAGCACTTTTCACTATCCACAATGCAATGGCTACAGACACAACATGCTTTGAACTTTAAACTGCTCCTCAATGTTTTCTCCATCACTTTATTGAGACAATCATCAAAATTAGAAAAACAAAACAAAACCAAGCTTTAGGTTTTAGTACTTTCCAATTTCTTCGGTGTACATTGTACCAGTGTGGACAATTTCAAGCCTCAGAATGTGGAACATACCATTCCATATTTCTACACTATCAAAAGCAAATCAACATGAATATTCTCATGAATAATAGTAAAATTAATCAGGGAGTGATGAGCTTTGAGTATTTATTATCCTTATTTTAATATAATTTATCTCTTGAGAGTTGGACATTGAATCAGGAAGCCCAAGGGAGAATCGGTGCATTTGGATTATGAGGTTGGCAAAAACTATCAAAAGTAGGCTGAGCCCCGGTGGCGTAGTGGTTGTGCGTGTGACTGCGGCGCACTGGGTTGGAGGTTCAAATCCAGCAGCAAGGCTGGATCTCCTACTCCCCCCACCAGAGGGCAGTGATGCCCCCAAAACAAAACAAACAAAAGAATATCGAAAGTGCCACAGACTGCCCAAAGAACAGACAAATCTGTCTTGGCGAAGGTTCAGGTCCTTAGAGGCAAGACAGCCAAACTTCATGCCCCACTTTGGGCCTGTTGCCAGGAGAGACCAGTCCCTGGAGAAGGACATCGTGCTGGGTAAAGAAGCGGGGCAGTGACAAAGAGGAAGACCCAAATGAGAGAGCTGGAGCGGCGACATGGAGGCCCCAGACATCAGAACACTCGTGACGAAGGCGCGGGTCCAGCCCGGGTTGCTGTTCTGATGTGCACGGGGCAGACGGGAGTTAGCCAGCTCTTGGGCTAACAGGGGCAGTTTTAAGTTCATACACGGTCATTGAATTTCTCGTGGCGGCTGTGCTTAGCAGCGAGATCGCGTAGTTCCTGCATGTTTAACTACTGGCTCTCAGAAGTCAGTAAGAACTAGCTCTGGCAACACATGGATGACATCTCCTTTATCCAGAACTATCTCTTGCTGTACAGCTCTCAAGAATGCCATCTGCCGAAACTATGGTGCTCAAAGAAAACAAGGTCGAGAAGGGACCGATGAAATTAGCTCTGCGTGAGACAGTGTGTCATCCCTAGCTACTGGTTTGGTAAGATGCTGTATTTGCCAATATCAGTGCTAGATGCCATCAGAAACATGTTCATTCTCAAGTGTCTAGAACCCATGGGCTTGTGGACCTTGCCATACTCCCCCAAAGTAGCCTAAGACACAGTCGGGCCTCACGGGATGGTGGAGCAGCTTAGAGGCCTCAGAGAGGAGCTCTTCTGGGCCTCTCTTGATTTACAGATGTGTGAGCTGAGGTCCAGAGGGGTCAGATGAGTCACTCCAAAATCCAGAGAAGGGAAAAACCAGAAACAGGACAAAAGCAGCGTGAGCAAGGTCAGTCTGACTTTTAACTCTCAAGGGTAGGGTGGAGCTGCCAGGAAGGGTGTCCAAGGCTGCCTGATTTAAAATGATGCCCTGCCTGGTACTTCATGGATTACACCACTGACTAGTTCCACCACATCACCACAAACCGAGTAAGAACGTCTTCTTCGGAGTGCTCGTTATTGGCAAGGTTTCACGTCTTTACGGAAGCCGGGGCAAGAGGGGAGACAACTCTCGCAGAACGGCGAACGGGTTTAGAATCACCAGCCTCTTGGGGAGCAGCACTGAGCTTTGACTGCTGTGCCACCAGGGCAAGGCTGGAGTCAAAATGTTTACATATGGAAAACAGTTTCTGATGCTGATCCACCCAGAGTGCTAATGAAGCACTCTAGAGTGCTAATCAATCTGATGCGCACACCATCCACCTCTTGGTGACCTTGGGGACAGAAGGGGACCCTCCAGCAATGCAGTCTTTGGGAAAGCTCTGCTAAGTTGTGGGAAAGATATTTCTGGCAATGCTACTCTGTTCCTATCACTAGGGTATTTTGTTTCTAACCTTCCTGTTCAATGGCACTGCTTACCATCATTCTCCTAAGGCCAAGAGCTGTCCAGTCTAAGAGTAATCATTTACCAGGTAATGGCAAGTGAAGCGGACAAGTCTTGTATTAACCAGCCAACCCTCAAGCAACTTTCAGAGTTCAGAACATATTTCATAGCTTGACTCAAGGGTGAAACCCCCCTGAGGTTCTTGCGTACTATGTGGGCAGAGAATTCCTTTGGAAAACGGGCTCTTGGCCAGGCTCCGAGGGCTTCTGAAAGCAACGTAGCTTTGGGGAGGCGACCCTCGTTCCTTCTTGGCAAAAATGAACAAGTTTGTCACACCAGGTTTTGTCATACTTTCTCTATCTTCTTCTTTTGAAAACGACTCAGGCCCACCATGTATCAGAAACCTTGGGGCAAGATGCATGGGGAGTTGAGAACGTCTCCGGTTTTAGAAAGCTGCATAGGCTCGAGATCTTTGAATCACCCCGAATGGGGCTTGGGGCAATCCTATACAACCAAGCACATTTATATTCCGCAGCGAAACATAAATATTAACTTATAGTGTGATAAAGGAAAGACTTAAACCCGATTTCAGTTCATTTCAGGTCAATGGGGCCACCAAGAGAGTTATTTTAAAACTTTAGATGTTCGTGGCTTTTAGATTTCAAAATTCCAGGGAAGGCAGTGTAGGCTCATGATGGCAGTACCAGCATGCTGGTCATCTTTTGAGGCCTTTTGAAAACACAGCTGCCTGCATGCGTGTGTGTGTGTGTGTGTGTGTGTGTGTGTGTGTACAGTTTCTCTTGATCTGGGCTCAAGTTTGATTTTATCACGACTTGTTGGAAGCTCTTCCATCTTGCTGTGCTAATCTCAAAGGCATTAATAATGCTTTCCTCTGGTCTCGCTTTAATTCTAGGCTTTTGAACTCTGGCAAGTTTTTCTGGGCTCATGTTTCTCCAAACTGATGGCCCCTTTATACCTCCAGTGTGCTGGATAATGGCTGACATTCTTTCCCATCTGATGTCCTCTGTACAACCCCAGTGGGCTTGGTAATGGCTTACGCACTTTCCACCAGTCTCCTCACCCACTCTCATCATTAAATATAGCTTTGCAATCTTATTTGTGAGGCTACTATAAGTTCCTGTATCTAAAAAATGATATGAAACAATAAGAAACAGGAACAGGACATGTGCATAAAAGAGAGAACAGAAAATACCAAGTTTAACCTTGCCTACATGAAGACGTATCGGCTAGTTTGGTTTAGGGACTAGATGCCAAGGAAAAATGAGACTTGCCTCCCTAACACTCCTGAGAGCACGAGTGGACTCTGCCTCTTGGGGTTTCACCTGCAAACAGAGGTCACTTGTGAGCTTTCGGAAGCAGAGTGCCAGGCTTATCTTCGCAGGTGCCTTGAACCGGCAGCCTATGGGATAACCACTTAGAGACTGTTCGGACTCATCTCGACCTTCTAGGACAAGCTAGAACAGCCTCTGGGTTTCTAAGACTGGAACTACATAATTAGAAACCTCGGCCTTGGGCTGAGCCCCGGTGGCGTAGTGGTTGTGCGCGGGACTGCAGCCCACTGGGATGGAGGTTCGATTCCAGCTCCACGGAGCAAAGGCTGGGCCTCCTACTCCCACCACCTGAGGGCAGTGATGCTCCCCCCCGCCCCCCGCCAAAAAAAAAAGAAACCTCAGAAACCTCGGCCTTCTCCTGCAGAATGGCTGAGGTCTTGAGCTGCTAACCTGGAGGTCAGCAGCCCACCTTGAAAACCCCACACCACCAGGGCTCTGCAACTGCGGTCTGGAAGAGGTACCGCACATATCCCCAGTGAGACTCTTGGTAGAAATGAAGCAGAAAGAGCCAGTGCGTACCTGATGTCCGAGGAGCCTACTGAAGCCGAGCGGATTCCGACTCAGCGCCCTAAGGACAGAGCCGAACCCCTTAGGGGTTCTGAGACTGTCAACAGGGGAGCCAACTCCCACACCTTTGTCCCATGGAGCGGGTCCCAAAGCCAACCTTTCGGTTAACAGCCCGATGCTTAATCCCCTGTGCCTCCAGGGCACCTATCCTTACAGGAGGGGATTACTAATATCAATAATACACACGGGACTTGAACAGTAGAATGTTACACAAACAGAAATTACTCAAAAACAGCAAAAGGCCAAAAAAAAAAAAAAAACCCTCAAAATAAAGCCCAGAGAGAAGCAGTTTTAAAAACACTTTACTTAGTGCAATGACAGAAGCTATTCACCAATACAGCTGCTGTTAAAAAGCTAAATTTCACACAATGTTACTCAAATACCAAAGGCCATACATAATGTCTGACCCAAGCGTCCACCTCACTCATATGGCAAATTCTTAAATGGAAGCATTTTTTTTAATGGTTTGACTGGCGCACTGTCCTGCCATGTCAGGAGACAGCTTTGTCTGACATATTGAATTTCCAGTGTCTCTCACACTTCCTTTCAGATGCACAAAAGGTTTTTGTCAAGCTTCTCTTGGCTTTATTGCTGGCAGCTAGAGAAACCACGCCGCATGCCTGGCATAGAGTTATGATGGCTTCCGAGCTTCTAGATTAAACGATAATAATTACGATAATTTCCTTATGACCGGTAAATGACAACTTGTCACGATTCAAACGTCTCCTTGGAGCACTCATGCCACTGACCTGCTGTTGTGGCACGTTCTCTCTCAACACGTCAAAATGGCTATTCCTGTTCACTTTATTCTCTCCTATAAATCCTTGACTTCTTTCCACAGGAATAGCTGTTTCCGTGTTTTTAGCTTATCCGAGTGGGTCCTGCTTCAAAGCAGTTTCCAACCGAGAAAGATCCAGACCTGCATAAGCTTAGAAACGTGAACGCTTGTAGCCAGTGGGCCTGTGGCATTCAGAAGCGCAGCCAACTTTCAAGTCAGAAACCTTGACGGGATCTGCATTCTGCCACTTAGGGAGCAGTCTTGGGTAGAATGCTTGCCTTCGACGTGCCATCCACAATCACCCTTACCTCCGCACACGGAGGGCTGGGGAATGACGTCACTCTCTGGGGGCCCAGGCACTCTCACTGTGCGATCACACCGCGCCTGCTGAACCTCTCCGTGGGACGGAGCGGCCCTGGTGCAGAGCGGAGTCTCGCTACCCGGTGGAGCTCCGCTCCGGCAGGGGGCGGCCTCCTCCCACTGTCTCCTGCGGGGCGCTCTCGTCCCGCACTCGCAGGGAGACGTGCCGGGTTCTCGCCGCAGGGTGGGGTTGGGATGTGGAAGCGTGAACTCTAACTTGGGCGGGAGAGTGTCCGCGAGCAACCTGCTCACCCCCTCCCAGCGGACTGAGGACTCGGGCAAGGGCCTCGGCAGTGGACTTCGATCCGAGGAGGGACGAGGTCTAGGGGCCGGCCCGGGGCACACCCTCCGAGGCCGGAGCGCCCAGCTGGGGCCCCTGGAGCCTCAGACAATGCAGCCCGCAGGGCGCCGACCGGTGAGACTCTGCGCGCCGCCTTCCTTCCTGCAGGATTAGCTCCGCAGCGGTGGCCGCGGCGAGCGCGCTGATTGGCTGCCCGGCCGTCCCGCCGCCCGCGCGCCCCGCCCCGCCCCGCCCCGCCCCGCGCTCGCTCGGCCGCCGCCGCCGCCGCCGCCGCCGCCCGGACCCGCCCCCTCTCCGCGGGAGGCTGTCGGCGCCCGAGGCTGGGCGGCAGGCAGTTCCCACCGGCTCTGCGCGCCCGACTCCGGGCTCGCTCGCTCGCTCGCTCGAGGAAGGGCGGTGGGTGGCGAGGGCGGACGCAGCGGAGCCCCGGGCCGCGGCCGTGCAGACCCGCGCCGGGCCAAGCTGAGCGCGCGTCCTCGCTCGCTCTCCTGCCGGCCGGGCCGCGTGTGGGCTCGGCGGGCGGCGGAGCTGCTCCCTTCCCGCGGCGCCCGGCGCCCTCCCCGCGGTACTCCAGCCGCCGCGACCCGAGTCCCTTTGTCCCCCGGGCCGGACCGGGCGGGAGCTGCGCGCGCGGCCGCGTCCGTGCAGTCGGTCGGTCGGTCGGCGCCTGCTGCAGCGGCCGAGGCGGCGGCTCTCCCGCTGCGGGCCGCCCGCTCCCCCGCGCCGGGGCGATGCCGGACCAGATCTCCGTGTCGGAATTCGTGGCCGAGACCCATGAGGACTACAAGGCGCCCACCGCCTCCAGCTTCACCACCCGCACTGCCCAGTGCCGGAACACGGTGGCGGCCATCGAGGAGGTGAGCGCGCCGCGGCAGGGCCTCGGCGCAGCGAGGCCGCCCGCACCGCGGGGAGCGCAGCCCAGTGCCCCGCGCGCCGCCGGGACGCGCCCCCGGCCCCCAACCCCTGTCCCCGGGGCGCCCAGGTCGGGGGGCTGCCCCTCCCCCCTCCCCACCCCCACCCCTTAACCGAGGGAAAAGTTTCTTTTCCTTCTGAATCCCGGAGCGGCAGGGTTAATCCTTTCTGAAACAGAAGCTCTTTGTTCCTGGTGTGGGTCGCTCGTAGGAGACGCCTG
>PVJH01010235.1:0-74888 GCA_004026705.1 Nesogale talazaci | reverse complement strand
TACAGCAGGGGAACAGGACACCAATCCGCCCAAGGGGAGCGTGTTGTGCATACCTCCACAGGGAAAGAGGGACCAGACTTAAACCCGGTGATCCAGGACGGGAATGCAGCATGACGGCATGAAGCGGGGAGAAAGAGGAGGGGTCTGAGGGCCCGACCCCAATCCCAGCTACGTGGACAGCCGCCCCTCCGCCCAGAAGAATTTACTGCAGAGGACAGCACTGAAGCTGGACATGTCTGACCAGCGCACACGGGGGTAAGCGAAGGGGGAGGAGGAGAGAGTGGTGCGCATCCTGGCCCACCACGCCTTGAGGACGATCTCCCCTCGGCGACCAGCCGATGCACAGAGAGGACCACAGGGCCGGCCCCACGATGAGACACAATGGCCCTCGCTGACCCAAGGTCTCACAGGGGACAATACTGGAGACAGTGTCGGGATGCACCTGGTCTGGCCCCACCACAGTGAGGTACAGCACTAAAGAGTGTGCAACTGAGCAGTGGAGGGGGGGAAGTGGAGCATGGAGGTCCCTCAGGAGTAGCAAAAACAGACCTTGGGGCCAGGGTGTGACAGTCCATCAGACTCGAACAGAGGACACTCCTAGAGGTCAACGAACAGACCTTCCTTGAACTTATTGACAGGTTTGCTTTTTCTTATTTTTGTTTTTTTTTAACTTACATATTTTTTCTGGACATTGGTTTCTTTGTTGTTGTCATCATTTTCTTTTGTCGCCTCATCTGGCTATGCCTTTTTTTGTGTGCATATTATTATCTCTTCAGGTCTCTGTAGATAAGATACGCTGGATGAACAGTCTTGAGGAGATTCCAGAGGACATGGGAGAGAGGGAGGTGTGGGAAAGGAGGTGGTGTTGATCAACTCAGGGGCAAGGGAACAAGTGATCCCAAATCAGTGGCAGGGAGGGTGTGGGAGGCTTGGAAGGGGTTAATCCAGAGTAATGTAACTGAGAGAAATTACTGAAACCCAAATGAAAGCTGAACACGATAGTGGAAGAAGAGGAAAGTAAAAGGAAAAGAGGAAAAAACTAGGAGGCAAAGGGCATTTATAGAGGTCTAAATACAGGCACATACATAGGTAAATCTATTTATATATGATGATGGGGAAATAGATCTATGTGCATATATTTATAGGTTTAGTATCAAGGTAGCAGATGGACATTGGGCCTCCACTCAAGTACCTCCTCAATGCAAGAACATTTTGTTCTATTAAATTGGCACTCTATGATGCTCACCTTCCCAACATGATTGCTGAATACAAATGGGTGCATAAGCAACTGTGGTAAAGAATGTTGATGGTGCCTGGCTTTCAAAAGATATAGTGTCTGGGGTCTTAAAGGTTTGAAGGTAAACAAGCAGTCATCTAGCTCAGAAACAACACAGCCCACATGGAAGAAGCACACCTACCTGTGTGACCATGAGGTGTCAAAGGGATCAGGTATCAGACATCAAAGAACTAAAAAATATGTCATTTTAAATGAAGAGAAGTACAGATTGAGGACCCAAACCCTTATAGAGGGCTCTCAGGGAAGAGACGAGTTAGTCAGTGCAGTGTTGCAATGATGAAACATGCAACTTTCCTCTAGTTTTTAAATGCTTCCTCCCCCCGCCCCCACCCCACTATCATGATCCCGATTCTATGTTACAAATCCTGCCAGACCAGAGGTTGTACAGTGGTACAGATAGGAACCAGAAACATGGGGAACCCAGGACAGATGAACCCCAGTGGTGAGAGTGGTGATACCCAGAGGGTGGAGAGAAAGTGGGGTAAAAAGGGGGAACTGATTATAAGGATCTACATTTAACCTTCTCTCTGGAGTATGGACAACAGGGAAGTGGGTGAAGGAAAACATTGGACAGTGTAAGATATGACAAAATAATAATTTATAAATTATCAAAGGTTCATAAGGGAGGAGGGAGCAGGGAGGGAGGGGAAAATGAGGAGCTGATACCAAGGGCATAAGTTGAAATCAAATATTTTGAGAATGATGAGGGCAACAAATGTACAAATGGGCTTGACACAGGGATGGATGGATGGATGGATTGTGATAAGAGTTATATGAGCCCCCAATAAGATGATTTAAAACAAAAACAAAAAATACCCTTCAACCACATGAGGCTGGGATATACAACCCAGCTGGTCTCAGGGCCATGTGACTTGAGGGTAAATGGCATTGTAGACTTTATAAAAGGGAGCAGTTATAGCAAATGAAATTAAATAATATAACAATATGTCTAAATCCCCATGTGATGACGACGGCCCTGGTGTCACGGAGCAGAAATGTGCTCAGGGTTCTTCAGTGGCTGACTCTTCAGAAGCAGAACGCCAGGCCTTTCTTCCGAGACTCCTCTGAGAGGATTTGGTCTTCTGACCTTTTGGTCAGCATCCAAGCCCATTAATAGTGGGACCCACCCAGGGATCCTTGAACTGAGGATGGCAATAGACAGAGACAGATAATGCCAGGACTGCAAAGGCTACTGCCTACACTGGGGGGGTCAAGAAGGCTGCACCTTTTTCAAGGACCCTGGTTTGTGCTGGCTTGACCCAAGTCTGATTGGAGTAAACGGGTCAGAAGTTGTGACCCCGTGGAAGGACTAACTCGGTGTGCTTACTTTCAAAAGAATCCCCTCAGCAGAGGGTGCTCCTACCCTTGGAAGGACAGACTGCTACCGTTGGGGTCATGGGAAGGGTCTAGGAGGGGACTTCTAAAAGTCATGGAAAAATGGAATGAAACAATGATAAACTTTCTCAACTCCATCATATTCATGACCCCTTTGTCCCTAATGATACCACCTTTGAACCCCTCTCTATAGACCTCAGGGTCCTGAGAATTTAGGCATGTCAATGCAGTCTTTTTTACCTCATTAGTGCAAGAAAAATGGGTGCCTTTTGAGGATTTACTTTTAAAATTAGAGAACAGACAGATACCAGCAGGAGTCAAATCAGGACTGTCAGGTGGACCCTTAATGACTTCCGCCGAAACCCTCACCTGTTTGCCATTGCTTGTTGACAAGAATGAGCTGGAATGCTGACTCTTGGAGGATTCTTCTGGGGAAGCTTCGCTGGGCTTTTCTACGAAGACTTTGGCTAATTTTCTCGAAACACTCGTAGTAAACGGATGTCACCCTGGTTGGGGCTTCCAGAAAGTCAACAAGAACGTCTTGAGTAGCTAAAAGCACTGCTGCCACCCCCTTTGTTCTTGGGTGTTCAGGCACTAGTTCCTCTGCGGTGAACAGAGTACACCTTCTTCACCATCAGTTCTTAGTCTAGAAGCTCCAATGACCCATGTTCACTGTGTGTGTGTGTGTGTGGGGGGGGGGTCCCTGCTGGTGTTTGAAATGCCATTGACAGAGATTCCAGCTTCACAGCCATACCGTGTGACAAAGTGAGAGTGGGCTAGCCGCGTAGACAAGCAGATGTCCATTTCTGCTTCGACGGACCCACTTCCACCTCTCGGGAGACATTGTTTTGAATAAGCTTTGTTTTCAGGAGCATATTTCATCTCCGAATACAATTTTTCCATGAAATGTATCCGGATCTGGATCCTGCTTGTTTAAAAGCCCTATTAAACTGCTAATTTCTGGAGGACATTTTCCCAATAAACTTTTCATAGGGGATGTATGTATGATTACACCATTCTCCCGCCTAAGCATCACTGTAAGTTCTTGCTTCTTCAACTTTAGTAAGATTCACGTGGCTCTGACAGGAGCTCTTTTAAAATCAAGAACTTAGGGCTGAGCCCCGGTGGCGTAGTGGTTGTGCGCGGGACTGCGGCCCACTGGGATGGAGGTTCAATTCAAACAGTGGAGCTGGGCCTCCTACTCCCACCACCGGAGAGCAGTGATGCCAAAAAAAAAAAAAAAATCAAGAACTTAATCTTTCTTAGTGCTTCAGACTAGATCTTTTTCAGACACGTTACAAGTCAATAGGAGTCTATTTGGGTGTAAACAGATATTGGAACCCATAACTGTTTTTTCTACATAATGCATAATTTTTGAAGACCCCTCCTATTTCCTCCATGCTTCTCTTTCCCAGCCAGGGGGAAGGACCAGTTATTGGAGTTGTCCAGGTGTTGTCTCTGTAAGTTATCTCTGCAGACGAGATCTCTGCTCATCTATGCAGCCAGCCCCACTGTCACTTTGTCACACTGTGAGGCTGTGAAGCTGGACTCTGTCACTGGTGTTTCAAACACCAGCAGGGTTTCCCAGAGTGAACACATATCAGTGGGGCTTATAGATGAAGAACAGATGATGAGGAAGGGGCACGCTGTCCACCGCAGAGAAACTAGTGCCTGCACACCCTAGGGAGAACACGAAGACCCCGGCAGGTACCAAAAATCTGGAGGACAGCAGCAGGACATTGTCAGAGGTCGTGCTGGAAGCTGAGCCCTCATGTGGGGAGGCTCTCACAATGTGTCTGAGGACCGAGGGCAGAGAGAGGGATGCCTGGGACTGTCACCTTCGCGCCTTGTCCTGTGCTACCAGATTGATGTCCTCAAGAATGGCTGATGTTCTGTAATTTTATAACATGAGGCAAGGAAGCCATTCTAATATAAAAAACAAGTAAGGCTAATATGTATACAACCATGTCTGAGGAGGAGCTGCCTTCTTTTTTTTTTTTTTTGGGCATCACTGCTCTCCGGAGGTGGGAATAGGAGGCCCAGCCCCACAGCTGGAATTGAACCTCTGTCCCAGGGGGCCGCAGTCCCGAGCACAACCACTACACCACCGGGGCTCAGCCCAGGAGCTGCCTTCTTAAAGCAGTGTCAACCACGAAGACCCTGAAGGCGCGAGGCCCTTCCTCTGCTGATGGGGTGCGGCTCAAAGTGAGAGGAAACGCCGTCAACTGTGATGTACCCAGTCTAGATGGGGGAAGACTGGAAGTGATCACACATTAAATGGGACACATAGATTGATATTGTAGGTGTTAGTGAGCTGGAACAGACCAGTATTGGCCATTTAAAGTCAGAAAATCGTGGGGTTGACTATGCCTGGATGACAATGGAGAGGAATTGGCATCCCCATTCATTGACAAAACCCAAGATTTGTCTTGAGACCCACTGCTGTCTGTGACAGGATAATCCAATCAACACAACTATCATTCATATGTAAGCACCAACCACCCAAGCTAGTGATGCATACATTAAAGAATCCTATCCATGTCTTGTTTGCAATTGATCAGACATGCAATCAAGATGCGTTGATGATTATTGACCATTGGAATGCAAAAGTTGGAAACAAAAACGAACAGTAGTTGGGGAATATGGTCTAGGTGATAGAAACCAAACCAGAGAGCGCGTGATAGAATTTGTCAAGACCAATGCATTCATTGCAAATGCCTTTTATACCCAGCACAAATGGGGAGCACACACATGGACTTCTGCAGATGGAAGGCTCAGAGATCCAAAGGATGCCATATTGGAAGAGGTGATAGAGGGAGCTCAATAGCAGGGAAAGCAGCCTGTCAGTGGCAGGAGGGCAGCCAACAGGGTCTCCTGGTGCAATGGGAGTCAGGTGAGGAACCAGGAGGGGGAAAGGGCTAACCTCTTTGGGGGTGAGCGTCGGGAAAGGAGGGACTTGTTCTGTGGTCAGCAGGGGGGTCCACTTGCTTTGATCATGGCTGACCCCCAATGGCCTTTTTAAAGACAGTGAGGGTCACGTGACCCAGAACATTGCCACCACCCCCCACGTCCCCGGACTTCTTGAAGCCTGCAGCTAACTAATTTTGTGCTTTGGAGATTTTATTTTGAAGGGGGGGGGGCATCACTGCCCTCTGGGGGTCGTGGACGCTACCCAGTGCTGCTCCTGGGAGGCGCCGCTGGATTTGAACCGCCAAGCCCGTGGGCCAGTCCCGCACTCAACCACTTAATGCCAGCCCTGCTTTGGAGGTTGTTGCCTGATGGACATAGAGAGAAATGGCTCACACGGAATCCACCCTGCTGCTCCAGAGAGAGGGTTGGCAGTTCAGAAAACGCTATGGAGTTCTACTCGCTCACTCGGGGCCCCTGAATCTACTTTAGCGCCCAACAGGCCATGCCTCTGAACTTAGCACGAGGGCATGCTAGGAATGCCACACTGGCAGAAGGGGATGCCGCAGTCTTCTGGAATTGGCTCCAGTGCAAACTCTACCTTTTTTTCCCTTGGCCACCTTTGGGTCCCTCTGGGAGGCCTGGTGTCATAGTGGATTATGCGTTGGGCTGTGAACTGTCAGGTCAGCAGTTTGAAATGACCAGCTGCTCCGAGGGAGGAAAACGAGGCTTTCTACTCCCATAGATATATATATTTTTGGACATCACTGCCCTCAGGTGGTGGGAGTAGGAAGCCCAGCCTTTGCTCCTGTGGAACTGGAATCGAGCCTCCATCCCAGTGGGCCGTAGTCCTGCGCACAATCACTATGACACCGGGGCTCAGCCCCCCATAGAGATTTAAGGTCTTGCAAATCCGGGGAGACAGTCCCACCCTGAGCTGGAAGGGGATTAGGGGTCAGAATCATTGACTCAATGGCTGTGCCTTTAGTTTTGCTAGGAGTCCCTGCAGTGTGTTCTGTCTTCTGAGCGGCATCCCCTACCCTGAATGGAAGAGCTACTTTCCATCAGGCATTGTCTTTGTATTAGCACATCACTTTAAGACGGTGACTGCCAGTCAACATCCAGGAGATGGACACATGGTTTGAGGTGAATGACTTGCTGCAGGTCCCAGACTGCAGCCCCGGGGGGGAGTCTGCCCATCTGAGATTCCTGTCCGCACCACACGGTTCAGGCACGATTTGGGGGCTTTTGAGCTGAAAGATTAAGTTGAACCCTACTGTTTAATACTGGAAATCTACTTCTCTTCATGATCATCTTCCTAACCGCTTCTCCTTTTGACGGAAGATTCTATTTATAATTTAGAAAAAAATCGACCAATGGGCTGAGCCCCGGTGGCGTAGTGGTTGTGCGCGGGACTGCGGCCCACTGGGATGGAGGTTCAATTCCGGCTCCCAGGAGCAAAGGCTGGGCCTCCTACTCCCACCACCTGAGGGCAGTGATGCCTAAAAAAAAAAAAAAAAAATCGACCAATGTCCTTTTCCAGTGAGTGTTTTCCAAATACTCTGTCCTCTCTCTATGGCTCTGGTGTAGGTTCGAGCGGCAACGCCTCATTGTAACAGGAGGCCTCGGTAGAGCGGTAGGTAGAGGTAATGGAACAATGTCGACATTACAACAGAAGAGGTGAAAGGTGCCATTTGTTGCATACTGAGAAATCAACCAACCCATGTGCCTAACACTGGACTGCCGGATTCCAAGGCAACTTAGAAGTCTGTGTGTTTGGGGGTGGGGAACTTCACCCCAATGAGCACCTGCCTAAAAAACTGGTAGGACACGGTTTTATTGGCTGGACCTATGTGGGTCTCTATCGCCACAGGATCCATGACCATGTCAGCCGGCATTTAAGATGACTGCGGGGCACCAGGTAGTCAAGGCTCAGCGGAGTCTAGAGGTTAAGATGTACAGGAAGCAAGGTCAGATGAACTACTGGAAATTAGCCAAGGAAAACCCTGGGAATCACAGTGCATTGTGGGAGCCTGCAGATACTGTGGACACATTGAGAGAACGCTGGGGAACCTCGGGGTGGCAACGCAGAGGCCCATGAGATGGGCACACCGTCAAAGGCGACGGCAGCGGGTTCACACACGCCAGCCCTCACTGTGAGGGCACAGGGCGTTCCAGTTGTCGCGCTTGGTGAAGGGGTGCCCTGAGTTGTAGCCACCCTGCCAGCAGTGGACAGGAAAGACTGGGGAGCCGTTCACAAAGGGCGTCAGGGCTCGCCACTCACTGAAACATGCTAAAAAGCATTCCTGACTATGCTGTGCCCTCCCCCCACAGGGGCCGCCATCCCATGTGCTCAACCTCCCGGGGAGGCAAAAGTGAAAGGCACTTAATCAGACTGGGGGTGGAATTTTGCTGTTTTTACCCACCAGGTGCTGGAGGCCGCCGGACAGGGGAATTCTGGAGGCCCCAACAATTCAAAACCAACGCAAAGGTGGTTAGGGAGCAAGTGCTCGCCCAACAACCAGACCACGTTCCGGTGGCCTTGTGGATGGCACATTGGACTGCTAACCACAAGGTCAACGGTTCGCACCCATCCGCCTCTCTGAAGAAGAAAGATGAGGATTGCTTGTCTGTCTCGTAAAGATGGGCAGCAAAATACACAGGGCAGTTCGAGCTTAACTCGGCACCGTGGGGTCACCGTGCACCCTATAGGGCAGTGGTTCTCACCCTTCCTCAGGACTCGACCCTTTCATACAGTTCCTCAGGTGGTGGTGACCCCCCACCATAACATTCTTGCTGCTACATCATCACTGTCATTTTGCTACTGTGATGAAGCGTCATGTCACTATCCGATACGCAGGATGTATCTTATTAAAAAAAAAAAAAAGAGGGCTGAGCCCCGGTGGCGTAGTGGTTGGGCGCGGGACTGCGGCCCACTGGGACGGAGGTTCAATTCCAACAGTGGGGCTGGGCCTCCTACTCCCACCACCGGAGAGCAGTGATGCACCGCCCGCCCCCCCCAAAAAAAAAAAAAAAACGAGCAAGTGCTGTCCCCTCTCTGGTCCTGGTGGATGAGACGCATGTCTATCTATACTGACGCAGAACTTTCGGGGATCCTTCCCAAGGTCTCTTTTTTGGCTCATTTGCCCCATGAAGCGCAAGAGGTGCCCTCAGCAGACTGTGACCACCTCAAATGGCCCCAGCAATGGGTCGGGGGTCACCCGGGTCTCAACCCAAACAACTCACTGCCACCTAGCTGGTTTGGTGAGTTCTGAGTTGGGTTGCGCACCATGAGTTGGGTGGTTCAAACCCACCAGCCCCTCTGCAGGGGACAGACGAGGCTTTCTACTCCTGCTGTCATGGAAACGCACGAAGGCACTCTACTGTCCAATACTGTCCTGCTGAGCCAGCGCTCAGGGTGAGTTTAGACAGTTCTATAGGCAAATGGAGCAAAAGCTTCATGGGTCACTGGAAACACACGGAAGGACTACCCAAACTCCACTGGCAGCAAGTCCTTTTACAATGGCAACTGCTTGCTAATTAACACAGAGCACGTGAAGAGCTTTTCTTGGTGAAAAGGTCTTGCAAAGTACCCTGCAAGGCTCTCCTGGGTGAAATGGAAGGTACTCACGACCGGTCCAAGGAACTTACCTGTGCAGGACAGTCTGTGGGGCAGCAGCTGCAGCTGCAGCATGCGCCTGGCCAGTCTTGTTCCTTCATGTCGGCCTGTTGCCAAGCCCTGCTTGGACAGCTGCCTTATCGCAAGCAAACCTTTTGTGTGGGTGCCGCAGGGCCTCAGAGATCCGGCCACTATCCTGCTTACAGAACAGGATGCGTTACCTGCTTCCTGGCGGCTTTACCAACTTGGTGCCTTATGGGGAAGGTGGCAATTTGAAATGTGTTTCAATCAAGTAGCAGTTCACTTGCAGCCTTCTAGGCCGAGTTAAGGAAGCAAGCCCGTCCGTCTTGGAGACTGAGAAGACCTCGGCTGCACGGGATCAAGGCTCTTCGAGCACCTCTATAGGGAATGTCTGTGCAAGATGAAGATTGTGCAAGATATAAATGGTATTGAGTTCAGGTCAAAGCTTTTTTTTTTTTTTTTTACATCTAGAAATGCATACCAACGGTCTCCTACCATCTTCAAGAGGGTGCTGAGTGGCTTAGTGTGTGTGGTTCATGTACAGCAGACAGGTCAGGGCCAGCTTCCTGGCTGTGAAACTCTGCCTTTGAACTCATTCTGACTCAAAGCAGCCGAGAGGAAAGGCGGAACATTCCAAGACTGTAAACCCTGCGGGAATAGAAAGCCTCCTTTCTCCAAGGGCAGCCGGTGGCTTCCAACTGCGGACCTTGTGGGTAGAAGCCTGCAGTGTAACGCACCGAACCATGCCCACTAGGGCTGCTGCTTGATTTCCAGCAAAGGCCTCAACTCTCAGAGAAAATCGGACATGCCACGCTGGCTCCGGCAGCACCTGACCGACCCAGGGGTTTTCAAACCAGCCAGTGACCACAGGACCCGGGGTCTGTGACCGTGACTGGCAGGGCAGTTACACAATCGGACCCAATGGCTCCTGTCTCATTTACCGGAAGGTCCCCTGTGGGGATGACCCTTTGTCACTAAAGGAAGCCACCAAGGTATGAGGCCAATGACAGGGCTGTCTGGAAGGGCGATGAGAGCCTAGCCCAGGCTCAGCTTCTGAGATGGCGACAGCCACACTGAGGAGCTGGTCACCAAGGCCCACAGCGTCACCCATGGGCTGGCGGGGCTTCTCTCAGCAATGGACTTGCCCAGCACGTCCACTTAGAGGCCACGTGTGGAAACACTAGTGCAGCCGAATTAATGCGCACATCAGAAACAAAGCATTTTCTACACATGGTGAAGTTGCAAGGCTCGTGGAATTAGGTTTTACACTATTCTGGGGATCAAAACTAAAATAAAATGGCACTTGGAAGTACTGAACTTCTTCAAAGACATGTTTATCAATATTCAGTTCTGCCTTGGCACAATTATCCCCGAAGGGCTGCTCCAACCTATCTTCTCCCGCCTTTCCAAGCTGGAGTGAATGTGACATGGGTGACCCTCCTCCCCAGCCATGTCCAGGGTGAGAAGGGTTTGGAATTTTCCAAGGGTCTCCACGGACCTCGGAAAGACAACCATGGGGTGTTAAGCTCTTGTCAGCATGAACATCTAGGACATAACCCAGGGGAAGTATCACACAGTTTCACTACTGCACATGAACTCAATGTTGGATCGTGCTCCCCAAACTGCAAAAGGTGAACACGGAGCTCTTGGACAAGCAGGGCTGTGGACTCACCCCGATAATACGGACCAAAGAAACTCTTCTTCTTTGTAAAGCACCTAGGTGCGTGTGTGTGTGTCTGTGTGTGATCCTGATCATTCCAGTCAAGGCGGCACTGTGGACTGTGAAAGGCAAGACTGCAGGTTCAGCCCGCCCCTTTGTCCGACAGGGGCTGTGGCTTGGGAAGGGCTCGTTGGCAGTGCGTTTTAGACTTGCCACGATTTCCCCGAGTAGTGACTTTAAGAGTCGGCCCAGTGTCAGAACTGCAAGTTTTGTAGCGCCCAGTCTCACACGGATTTACCGACCACATTTGAGGAAGGGATCCCATTCCCCAGCCCCACCTGCATTCTCCCTGATGTCCTTGTTTCCCTGCAGGCGCCACTAGAGCTGTCTGTGTGGAACGGTGACACGTTTGTGCCCATCATGAGCCCCTGAGCTTATCGCGCAGAGAAGGGAGGACGCGCTGCTGGGAGGGGCCTGGCTTTGTTTGGAATCTAACGCCGGGCCTCCGTACCTGTGTTGTTTCAGGAACCAGCACATATTAAAGAGCAACCCCCAAACACTTGTGATCTTAAAACATCTCTTGTGGTTACTCAAACATCAAGACTGGGATACCCTATCTCACAGCGGCCCTCTAGGGAAGGGTAGAACTGCCTCCTGTGGGTTTGAGGCTGGAACTCTTTGGAGGGGATGGGGGGGGGGGCGGGGGACGGACTAAAGCCTCGTCTTTCCCTGGAGGAGCTGGGGGGAAAGGACTAACTTGAGGTTGGCAGAATCGTGACGCCACCAGGAGTGGGCATGGACTCAGCGGCAGGAGTTTGAGCAACACCACGTGGAGCTTTGGCAGCACAGAGGGCTGGGCACCGCCTGCTGGGCACCGCGTCTGCGGGAACCCATGAAGGGGCTCACCATTGCACCCCGTCGGTTCTGCCTCTTCCTGTAGGGTCGCTAAGAGTGAGAAAAGGCAGCAAGAACACCATTGTTTATCGTAAGCTCGCCCCGCCCCTCCCCGTGGCATAATGGTTACCAGCTGGCCTGTGGTTCCCAAGGTCAGAAGTTCAAAGGCACCAGCCACTCATTGGGTTTTCTATTCCTGCGAACAGTCTTGGAAACTCACAGGGGGCCGTTCTACCGAACTATTTACTGAGCCTGCTGATGAACGAAGAATCGGGTGCCCTATTAGCAACAGGCCTGTGGTTTTCACAAAAAAGATCCTCACAACAGGACGCTCTAACACCAACCTGCCGCTCTGCTGCAGTCCCCCGTCCCAATCGCACACTGCAGCCACAGGCGAGAGCACAGGGAACATGTCCAAGAGGGGCAGAGCTCGGCCAAGCTGGCGAGGGAGACAATCCAAGGAAGGGAGCAAGGACATTCAAGGATCTCAAACTCCGAATCGCAACGCTCTTTCTGGGGGCCGAGTGCCCAGGAGCCTCGCTCACACAATTTTAAGGACGTGGGAAGTACTCTGAGGAACTCTGAAACACACTGGAGGTGTCATAAACCACACACAAACAAACAGATAAACAAAGCTTTCAACATTCTGTGGGGCTTAATCTTCATTCGAATGTTTGGGGTTCTCGGAGTGCATGAACACCTTGAGCAGAAAGACCGAAATGATTTCCAAACAAGACAAGCGCTTTAGACATTTACAAACATATTCCCTGGAGAGTCATAACAAACGTGACCTCAACTCAGGCTCTGGTTCTAAGAAATATGAAGGCGTGGCCAAAATAAACAATGGCGTACATCTTCTCTTCGCCATCAAAAATATTTGCCAGTTATGATTACTCAGTAGTACAGCCAATAATGAGGTGAATCCAGAAACTAAAGAAAAAGGACACAAGAATCTTCAGGGCTTAAATATATTTTTATATTGATACTCTGTGTCTTTCTACTCTAAAATAGTACATTACTGTTGGTTACATACAGGATGAGGTGAGGTATTTGTAAAATATCTGGTAAAAAATAATCTATATACAGTATTCTACATGAGATGGACTCTTATGAACCTTTAGGTCTTCGGAAAGGTTAAAATTGATTATCTAAATTAAATAGCCCTGAATGGACTTACAGCTGTTCCCTAAAACCACGTTAAGAGAGAAAAGATCTTACATTTTCCCAGAATTTGTGCAGAAAAGGGAAAGCACATATTATTGGCAGTTACGACTTCTCACATCCAAGTAATGCATTCACACTGTCAGGACTTCCATCATTTACCATAAAAAGGAACCAAAAATAATCGGAGATCTAAATCTCCCGAGTAATGGTTAGGATAGTTCACTAACACCAAAGAAATTCCAGTGGTCAACAGTCTTGAAAATGCTTTATTGAAATGTGTGACTTATGTGCAGATGTGTTTGAAAAGACCACAGCTTGAAAATGAGATCTCGAAACTTCTCAACAACCAATTGGGAGAGGGGAGAAAAAAAGGAAAAGGAAAATCCCTACTGGAGATGGCTTCTAGAATAACCAGAAGCCCGATGTAGAATTTTCCTTGAAAACATTTTCCATTACAGTAACTAAAGAAAACAGCTATCATTTGGAAACCATTGTGTTGTCTGAAGTCTCAGAGGGGAAGCGACAGTTTAACGAGTGGGGTGGCTTCTTTTTGGTTACACTGGGATGAACATGGACTTCACGGTTCTCAGCAGAACACGGGAGGGTGTTCAGGCTGCATGCTTGTCGTGGTGGAAAACAGGAGAACACGGACGGGAAGGGAGAGGATGACGGAGAAAGAGGAGACTGAGGAAAGGGCTTGGGAAAGAGAACTGGAACGAGGCATGATTAGGTCAAGTCTAGGTATAAATTTATCAGAAGCTGTGCCACCTTTTTTCAAAGTCCTAAATTTACATTCCCAAAACTGCCCCCTCCCCCTGCCCCCACACCTGCTTGTCCCTGCCTTGGGGCTATTAGGAAAGGCTTTGCACAAAAAACTGAAACAGAAAATGAAAAAACAAAAAACTCAGCCCCTCTAAGCGCCCAATCCACCTGCAAAGAGCTTTACATTTTTTTTACACACACACACACACACAGGATTAATAATATAGGCATATAGGTGACATGATGCACTTAAAAGGCTTTACTTTTTATGCCCGAAAAAGCCCCAATAAATAAAAGGTGCTAAAGTTAGCATTGAATTTGGTTGTAACAGAGCGACAAAGTCTGGGAAAGCAATGCCTCAAAGCTCCTCTGATACTGATCTGTCTCAGCAAAACTATGAAGCGAACACATAAATAATGCAAGATATGATTGAGAATGTGAGATTTAAAAGAAAACAAAAACAAAGACAACATCACTCAGGGTAACTTTGTTGAACAGTGAATAAATGAAATTCATCTACACCTGATAAAACACATTTAACAGTTGGGGGGAAAATCTTAAACAACCACAAAAAGTAAAAACGTTAAAACAGACATGAACAGGCTCTGTTTTCAGGGCACACAAACACGCCTGCCGCAGAATCCGCCAGGAGCTGGGCTGGTGTGTCTTCTAAGGATGCGTTGGCGACCAGGAGACCAGGGAGCCCCACGCAGGTCGGGCGACTAAGGGGCGACAGGGCAGTCGCACAGGGCGGGGCGAGACATGGGCGGCGACCCCCCAGGTTTCACTGCAGAGCTGACTTTGTGCAGTAGGAGGCACACAAAGAAGGGGGTCAGGCAGACATTATTCAAAAGCTACTTGGGCAGGTAACTCTTGTGTCATGTAACCCTTGAATAATGTTTGGGAAAGCTTTGGGTTTTTTTTTTTTTTTTAATTTTTAAGCTTTACTCCTTGTATTTAATTTTTTAAATAACAAGGTCACTAAAACTCATGCACGCTGCAAAAAACCTCATGCAGTAGTTAAGGTAAACCATCCAAGCAGTTTTTATTCATTAATATTCATAAATACACACAGCAGCTTCATTAGAGATTTCAATTTCCTCTTCAGTGTGAACGGGGAGGATTAGGAGAGCCTTTTGCATGTCAAGGTACAGGAAGCAGAGATCCCCCTGCACTGCTACCTACATTTACCTGCTAGAAGTAAAAATTAGTTAAGTGGAAATGATTATCATATATATTTCTCTCTTCCTTTTGAATGTACACAATGTAACAAGAGTGACAGACCTGAAATTACAATCACCAAACACACCCAGGATCGTTGTTGTCCACTTTCATTGGCAAATACAGCACAGAGGACACTGTCTGCGGATTGGGATGTCATCAAAGAGGAGGTGGTGGAGGCTCATTTCCTTTATTACTCTCTTTTAAATTTAGGTTCTCTAAAGCAACATCTAAAGGCATAATATCTACACAGCCCATAGCACCAAAATCTGCCATCTCCCCGCGTTCATCCTCGTCTGAGGACGAGCTCTCCTCACGCGCTAGCGTGGACAGAAGGAGCTCCTGGACAAACAGGCTGCGGTCTGCGCGCTCGCTTTCCAGGGACTGGCGCTCTGTCTCGGACATTTTAGGGTCATTCAGCCTGCGGGAGTTAAAGAGAAAAGTGCTTATTGGTAAGGAGTCAACCAACAACGCCCCCGCTGCGCAGGCGAGGCCCTGAGACCTGCGGCCTGGGTGCCTGCTCGGACTGACACCTTGATTATGTTAAAGCCATCCCCCACACTCGGGCTGTGACCGACCGTGAGGGGCAAATGGATGCTTTCATTAGAGTCTACGAAGGACAGGGGAGGAAAGTCAATGCCTTTCTAAGGGAAAACAAAATCCCCAAAGATGCGGCTTTGGGAGAAGTAGTGCCGCCCCCTAACCCCCATTTCACCTGTGGGTAGTGAACACTTTCTGGAGCAGTGCCCCCACGAGCCCAGAACTGGCGCTCAATAATGACCGTTAAGAACAGGGTTCTAAAAAGGAAGTCAGTCAAATGGGGGGAAATGTGAGACAATTACAAATTTTCTTGGGTTTCAGACTGTGTAGTCATTTAGGCTAAGACAACTTTTGACACGATTACCCCGAATAAACCTTTAAACCGTTGCAACAATACTATTTTCTGAAACCATCTTTGAATCAAATAATAACTTACCCCATTAGAAAAAGAGTCTATGGTTAGCATTTTCAATTCATTTCAAACAATTAAGTAAGCAATTTAAGTCTGCATGTGATCAAGTCAACAACTCACAAGGATAGATGAGAAGCAAGGAGGCCATTCTGGTTGTGTTAAGGAGGGAATGATCATTTGGAAAGATCCATTACCATGGAATTGTACATGCAGAAATTGCTGGTGTGTTTTGTTGCATATATTTTCACACACAAAAAACTAAGTTAAAATGACAAAGTGAGGAGCAAGTCTGATGGCAGAAGCAAAATCTGCAGTGGTCAGAATACACAATGGATCATTTCCAGCTAGTTCTTTGTGAAATGAGGGGCATCCAGAAGTCTGGGAGCCTGCTCAGGTGGGCACCCCCCCTCACCCCTAGATTTTGCTCACTGGAGATGACCATGGAGCAGAACAGACAAGAGGTCTTAAACACAATTATTTATGAAATCTGGGCTATGCTGGGAAATTTGGTTAATTTGCATGAAGATTAAAAGCTGATACTTCTATCTCCTACTTCTTACTAGCCTGCCTAATGATTTTAAAATAGGAGTTCTTTAAAAGGGGAAACTAGTTGGGATCAAAAAAGAAACAAAGCCGGGAAAAGCCGGGAAAAGACTGCAGTGAGGGAGGCCTGCTGGGACCCGGGGGTACAAGTGGCAAGCGCCACAGGCCCCGGCTGGACCACAGGCCCACAGGCCCCGGCTGGACCAAGGGGCTGCAGCCAGCAGGGCACCTCCAGGCACCAGCGGGGGATCTTCTTTCTGAGCACTTCCCACCACAGGCAGGCTCTGAGTGCTCGGTATCTTCACAGCGGCCCCTGGAGTTAGGTCTATTATCATCGCCAGGCAGCTTTTTAGAGGAAGAGGAAACTGAAGCAGAGGTTAAGCAACTCGCTCAAAATCTCACAGTAACTAAGTTCAAAATAATGCAATGCTGAGTTAGATGTAGGGTTCAGAGTGCTGGCTTTGGCTGCACATATACTAAAATGGGAACAATACGGGGTTCAGGAAATGAATGGTGATATCTCTGGGTAAAACCAAATTAATAATGTTAGAAAAGAGAATTTAAAGAGATGTGAGGGCTGAGCCCCGGTGGTGTAGTGGTTGTGAGCGGACTGCGGCCCACTGGAATGGAGGTTCAATTCCAGCAGTGGGGCTGAGCCTCCTACTCTCACCACCAGAGAGCAGTGATGCCCCCCCCAACCCCCCCAAAAAAAGAGATATGAGACTGACAAAAAGTGAAAGTCTCCATCCAAAATTATGAGTTTTTTTTTTTTTTTTTAAGATTCATGAATATTGTTTATAGAGGACCAGGGGACTGCCAGTGCAGGGAAGTGTTCCTGTTTTGACATAAAAGGGTTCCTGGGCTGAGCCCCGGTGGTGTAGTGGTTGTGCGCGGGACTGCGGCCCACTGGGACGGAGGTTCAATTCCAGCAGTGGGGTTGGGCCTCCTACTCCCACCACCGGAGAGCAGTGATGCCCCCCCCGCCCCCCCCCAAAAAAGAGGAAGCCAGTTGGATTTCCAGTGATATGATGACAGTCTATCAATGAGACTAGACAACTGAAAACTTGAATTGACTCTAATTTCTAGAATGCCGACTTTAGGATTAGTGAATGATGATATTAACTCTTGAAACCGCCTCTCCACCTCCTTTTTAAATGTCTCCAAGGTTACTAAGTGGCCATCATCTTGAAACTTCTTTTTCATTATGCAGACCCAAGATTTTTAGGGCTTCTTGATGTTGAACAAATGATAAGGAGCCTCTCTCAGTGGAGTCCAGCATCTCAAACACGGCCACGATGTCAGTGGCACTGCTATAGAAAGGAAAAGTCATTCCTGTCACTTTGGCAGTTCTCGTTCTTTCCAACGTCGTTCTTTTCTTGGTCTTTCAGGATGGAAGTAAAGGGCAGTGTACTGGCGAGCAAGGTCAGCAACTCCGTGATTTTATGTTTCTCCAAATACTCCGCAGCCTCTTATTCCCTGCTGTAGCCTGACGCCATTGCTCTTGGGGCCGTTGCTACAAAATTATGAGGTTTTTTTTTTTTTTTTTTTTGGCATCACTGCTCTCCGGTGGTGGGAGTAGGAGGCCCAGCCCCACTGCTGGAATCGAACCTCCATCCCAGTGGGCCGCAGTCCCGTGCACAACCACTACGCCACTGGGGCTCAGCCCAAAATTATGAGTTTAACAACTAAATTATACCCCTATCTTTAGCTTTGAGAAAGGATTTAAATAAAGAAGTCAAACCTTTTAAAGAAAGGTGAGAGGCACACAGGAGAAAACACACACACACACACACGCACACGCACACACACACACACACACACAGAACAGGAGAACTGGATGTTCCCGAGCCACGAAAGGGCTGTCTCCTACCTTTGAAGGGCACCCTTAACTAAAAAGGGTGCTGCTTTGACCAGAGAACTACTGAGAAAATGGCTCATTCTTTTATTTATTTATTTATTTTTAGGCATCACTGCCCTCAGGTGGTGGGAGTAGGAGGCCCAGCCTTTGCTCCTGGGAGCCGGAATCGAACCTCCATCCCAGTGGGCTGCAGTCCCGTGCACAACCACTACGCCACCGGGGCTCAGCCCTTTTAAAAAACCTTTTACACCCTTCGGTCACATGCAACATGAAGGGTTTGGTAGAGGAATAGATGCAGTTGCTCCGTGACTTACTCAGAAGGAAAAGAAGACTGGCTTCCGTCGCTGGAGGACTGTGTGGTGGGAAAACAACGACTTTTCTCAAGAGTTGACGTTCATGTGCCAACCAGAAGAATTTAAATTCTTTTTTTTAAGTTTTTTTTTTTTTAGGCATTACTGCCCTCTGGTGGTAGAAGTAGGAGGCCCAGCCTTTGCTCCTGTGAGCTGGCATTGAACCTCCATCCCAGTGGGCCGCAGTCCCGCGCACAACCACTACGCCACCAGGGCTCAGCCCTTAAATTCTTTCTTTAAAAGAAATACTCAGAACAAAATCCCACCCTGCGTTATGAAATCCTTTTCTGTACCTCTTACTGTGTCACAGCAGACTGTGAAATGTCAACGACGATGATAATGAATGCCGTGAGCAGTCTATGTAACGATACGGTAGGTGAGTTTTACCGGCAGCAGGGGAAGGAGCTACACGTTGGAGGATGGGATGAACTAAGAAAAGAAGAGTGGCAGGATTTCTGCTTTTTCTAGCACCCTTCCCTCATGTTCTTTGGGAACCTGTGAGTGTGCAGTGTGGACTAGATCTGAGTGCTCAAGGCGTAACCAAAGGCAGAGTCTCGGAGACTCTCTGCACTAGATTCCTCCAGGCTCGGCAGTGGCGCTAAGGCACCCTCTCCAACAGAAGTGCTTGAATCAATGAGCTACCTTGTTAAAAGAAACTGGGAGTTCTGGATCGCTTGCTGACTGCTTTCTGTGGCCGCTGGGTTGGCTGCTGCTGTGGACTGTGTGATTGTAGTGGTGACACTGCTTGTGTTGGTGCGTCGGGTTGCGTTGCGTGCGCTCTCCAGTTGCTGCCGTGCTGCCTGGGCGTGCTGCCGTTCGAGCTGCAGCTGCATCTGCAGTTGTTGTAACTGAGAAGCGGAAGGGCCAGAGGAGTTCAGCTGTCCTCCTGCCGAGCGCCTCACTCCTGACAGCTGAGATAGAAGCTCTGCCGAGAGAAACAAAGACAATCAAAGGCTACTAGAACAAACACGCCAGAGAGGAACACTGAAGAACATCGTCAACAGACAGGTGTCCAGTCACCAGGAGGGCAAGACCTTCCTCAGCACCTCCACTGGGCATTCACTGCTGGGTATGGGCATGCAAATACAAACAAACAGCAACCCGGGGAGAGTCACTTTTGTATTAAGCAAAAGATGCAGAAGAAATGGCTTTCCAAACCACGTGCCTGACAGACTGAGGCAGAGGCACTTTAGTACCTGAGAGTGTTTCATTTACTGGTCCAATTATGGGTTACCTCTCCTGTTTACTATACTCTTGGGCCCGAGAACAGCACCTGACACACAGCAGGAACGCTAAGCAGCTACTAAATGATTAATAAAGTTATTGAAATTAGAACCAAGAGGACGGGATCATTTTTTTGCAGTACCCTTTACCCACTGGCCTCTCCCTTTCATGGATACTTTTCTGGTACAGTTTAACAGTTGCCACAGGCAGTTCTCAATAAGGCCAACTTGCCCCCCAAGAAAGTGCTGTCCAGGCCTGAGTTTATTTATGGACCCAAAACCACTGCCACTGAGTTGATAGTGCACAGCGACCCTATAAAGGGTTCCCAAGACTGTGACTCTTTATGACAGCAGATAGCCTCAATGTCTTCCCCCACCAGACCTTACAGTTCGCAATCCGACGCTTGGCCTAGAGCGTGTGAGGCTCCTTATCTAAACAGTGAGTGAGTGACAGTCACGGAGCATGTGGGCCCTGTCTCTGCACCATTTCATGCCATGTAATCACTGCCTGGCGTGTGTGTGAGCCTCTCACAGAGGGTTATCTCAGACCAGCAAACGCTCTTCAAATTAAAACGGAATGAGTTTCTCCTTTCTGGCTCACTGTTGCTTTATCTTCGGTCTTCTTATAAAGCTCTTTCATGGAAAGCAGCACTAACATAAACAGCTTTTCCCAGAAAGGAAATAACGAAGAGAGTTTCTCAACTTCCAATTTAGTCAGTAGAGATAAATGAACAAAGTAAAATGAACAAGTGTTATTTTGAACTGTTATTTTTTTACACTTATTAAAGAAGATTTATAAGCAAAATGGTTCCTATTTTATATCCAGCATTTAGACAATAGTATCTACAGGTTCTGTAAGGTGCACCAGGATTGATTTTTCAGATAAACATTCTGAGTTGGTGTCACAGACAAACCTGATTCTTCACATTGGCCTGCCTGGTGCCCCTCTCAGATGCCGAGACAACGGGCCTGACCCTTTCGCATGTTTCCGCACCCCCACCCCACCCCTGCCCCCTTGTGTCTGCTGTAGGCCGCCCAGGCTCCCTGTGCACTGGAGGCCATAACTTACCTTCCAACAACACGGGTGGGCGTTTTCATAGGGACTCCTGAGGCTAGACCATGTAGTCTTCAACATATTCCACAGCAATACAGTTCGCAAATCAAAGCAAGGACAAAGGAATTCCTACTTTGGTTTCTTCAATGAAGTAACCTTAATATTTCAGTCTTGCCAATTACTACTATTTTTCAATCCATATTACTTCAGAGTTTAAAACATGGAGCACTGGAGGTCTTTCCATCTGGACTATCTTGTGATTTTTGCAGGCTTCAAAGGAGGCCATAAATATAATTCAATTCTTAATCTTTTGTGTCAGATTAGGAACAGTTGTGAGTTTCCTGCTTTTAATCTATTTCATAGTCATCAAACGCTTGGGGATTTTATGAAGATACAAAGGAGTGCATGTAATCAGCGTGTAGGACTAGGAACACAAACTCCCACAAAACCCTTTAAAACGAAGCCCCCTCCCAACCTGGATTCCTTCATGAATGGGACGACCACTTACCAGCGATCGGATCCATGGCTTCCCTATTGCTTGGAGAATACGAACTCTGAGAAGAAGCAAGTCCACCAGTAGAACTGCTAGTAAAGTGCATGTTTGACCTGCGCGCGCGGGGTCCTCCTAGTCCCCGGCCAGGGTGGAACATTCTCCGTACATGCCGGACACCACTCGATTCATCATGGCGCGAAAGTTAAGAAAAAGACCCAACCAGTTCACAGGAAGGAAAAATACCACTTTTGCTGAAAGACTTTCTAAACTGGCAGGTATCTTACTTAAAATAGCCTCTAAACTAGATAGAAAATGCCCCGATTAGATTGATGAGGGCTGTTAAGTACCGAAAAGGACAGAACATTTTATTTTATTTTATTTTATTTTTTTTTTTAGGCATCACTGCCCTGGTGGTGGGAGGAGGAGGCCCAGCCTTTGCTCCTGGGAGCCGGAATTGAACCTCCATCCCAGTGGGCCGCAGTCCCGCGCACAACCACTACGCCACCGGGGCTCAGCCCCAGGACAGAACATTTTAAACCATGCACATTTGTGGGCAGAGATCTCACATGGTCATGCTTTCAAGAGCACTGCCATCTCATCAGGCAGTGCTGAAGCGCTGGCTCCAGGGACCAGGGCACCCCCGCCAATTCCCTTATCCTGATCAGCTAAGCTCCAGTGCAAGGAGAAACAGCCATACAGAGTGGAATTGCTGGAGCTAGGTGGACATAGAATAGGGTAGCACCGTTGTATTCATCAGGAAGTTAAATGTTCTAAAGTCTCAACCATCTTACCCCCTACGTGTGGTAAGACTCATGTACAACCTATGCTCTTTCCAAACAGGCCAGTCTGTGTGAGGGGCAGGCTAGGTGTGCACCGACCAGAAGAGCTCGACAATGAAAGACTAATTCTTTCACGGACTCCCCAGTGGGCCAGTGGATGATCTTCTGAGACATCGAGTGACAGGACAAGTGACTGTGCGGCCCTCTGGTCCCTCTGTACTGCACCGCTTCATCTGGGTACTCTGGGGGACAGAGAGCTTGGGTTCTAAAGCTAGGCCTGTTACCACCATTCTATTTGGTTGTCATAAAAATAGCTTGGTGTGACATACACATTAGAATTCTAGCAAAATCAGGCTGAGCCCCGGTGGCTAAGTGGTTGAGTGCGGAACTGCAGCCTGTGGGCTTGGCAGTTCCAATCCAGTGGCGGCTGGGTAGTGCCCACGACCACCAGAGGCAGTGATGCCCACAAAACAAAAATTCTAGCAAAATCATGGAAAAGAAAAATATAAGGTCTTAGAGGCTTACACAGAGGTCATTCCCTGATGTCAAACAGTTACTGCCAAGCCAGCATTTTACACTTTAAAACTTAATCGTAACACTTACTAGCAATCTAAAACCGTAATATGCGTGGCCCCCTTATGCTTCACAATGTACTCTCTTCTTGTGAAAGTCTTATCAAGTCGATGTGTAAGAGACAGGGAGTTAAGGGGACAGATACCTATTTCAACAGAGGCCCCTGGACTTGCAGAAAAGTTCAGGAGGTCAGCTTGGCTTTAGATAACTTGTCTAGTTTCTCCAGGACAGGAATGAGGCAAGCCTTCTGGGTAGTGTAAAGGACTGTTTTGCACAAAATGCAAAGTGACTCAGAGGCTTATATAGTCCTGACTCCTGTGTTTTCTCTAAAAATGCCACTTCTTTCTTCACACTCTTTTTTTTTTGGGGGGGGGGGGGATCACTGCTCTCCGGTGGTGGCAGTAGGAGGCCCAGCCCCTTTCTTCACACTCTTATTCCCTATTCATTAGCTCCTACCTCAGGCCAGGCTGGCACTTGGATTCCTCAAGTCAGTCCCAGGATACTTCTCCTAAATCAGTGGTTCTCAACCTGTGGGTCAAGTCCCCTCTGGGGGTCGAGGGACCTTTTCACAGGGGTCACCCTATTCATAACAGTAGCAAAATGACAGCTACGAAGTAGCAACGAAAATACTTTTATGGTTGGGGGGTCACCACAACAGGAAGAGCTGCATGAAGGGGTCGCAGCATCAGAAGGTTGAGAACCACTGCCCTAAATAGAAAGGGTCATATTTCCAAAGAGACAGTCAGGAACAAAAAGCAAGGAACTGGGGTTGTAGGATTAAAAAACTGCCAACTAAGCTTCACTCTCAACAGGTCTAAGGACAGGCTGAACGATCACTGCCAGGAGACAACCACAGGGATGAAGTCAGGTCTAGCAGAGCAAACGAGGTGTTCTGATGAACTCTTCAGTTGCTCTAAACTTGAATGGTAACAAAGTCCTAACTTAACAGGTGATCATTTCTGAAAAACAATCTATACCTGAAACTAGAAGCATCACATCTATAAGCCTAACTATTCTGGGGGTGAGATAAGTAGGCTGCTGGAAGCTGCTGAGGGAGGCTGGGGAAGATGATACACAAATGACAGTGGGACGGGAACTTTGAGGTGCACCTGGTCTTATGCTCCGACTCAGAGTCTGGGCATTTACCAAATGGCTCTCTCAGGACACGGGGGCTCTGACATGGGAAAGGAGTCCCCCGTGTGTGTTGGGAGCAACAGGACAAGCCAGCAGAGGAACAAGCAAATGAATCCACCTTATATTTAACTACTGAGATTTTAATTAGGATGAACACGGCCCTCTTTTTCCATGACTCTTAGCTGGTATAATGAGCTCAAGGTGCAAGGAGGGGTCAGTCAAGTTTCATCAGGCAAACGAGGCTCCTGTGGCCCTGAGCGCACTGGAGAGAGAGAGCATGACACACGGCACCTTGACGGTTAGAAAGGGCGGAATCTGTAATAAAAATTTGGCTTTTTTATTAATAAAAAAAATTATTATTTATGTAATAAAAAAGCTTGGCTTTTTTTCTCTTTAGGCAAACCGTTCTTAAAAAGAATCAAAATGACAAGTGTTACAAACCACTCCTTCCCTTGTTGCCTTTGAAAAGGATATTAAATCTCTAGGGGCTCTGTGTTCAAGTGTAAGATGAGCTGCGAAGTCATCTGTGACATGATTAGGATCGCCTCCAGGTAATGCTGCACATATTGGACAAATCTGAAACGAAAGTAGAGAAAACGGGCTTAATACACGACCCAACCAATCCAACATCTTTCTCCCCTTTACTGTGATCCTGTCTTCAATGGGTGAACCACAGTGGTGGCCTCAGGGAGACTTGCAGCGCATCCGACATTGTCGCTTTCCTTTAACACCCCCAGCAGCGTGCAATTGCAGACTCGGGGAAGTGCTCCTGGGGTCAGACCCAACCATTCTAGGCAGACAGCTGAAAATCGATTCCTGGAAATGCCTAACAAGCCCACCAATTCCTTTATAGGGCCTAGCATAAACAGGCTCCTTTTTAAAATGTGCCATTTGGGGTACATTCATGTGCATGTTCAGTCGTGACTGGAAAAGGCTGAGTCACAAGGTTACAGCCTGACCCAGAGTAAGACAACCGACAGCCAGTCTCCCTCCGCACGGGATGGTAGGGGCAGTGCAGCGGTGCACCATCACTGCCAGCATGCAAACACTCTGTATATATTTAGGAGAAGAATTTCCGTGGGGCAAGAGAACAGGAAGGCATTTTTAAAAGAAGCTTATTTCCTAAACACACAAAGAGGAGTAGGTAAGGACTGGGAGAAAACGAAGGGTGATGCACTCAGGAACCAAAGGTGGTCAAGGCAATGCATTCAGGTCAAGGTCAAAGCCAGATGCCCTATTTCTCTCTGGGTACAGGACCAGCGATGGAAGGGGTAGAGTAGGAACACAATGATGGGGAAAGTGGTTTCTGAAACAGCAGTTTCAACACTAATGAACTTAAGGGCAGGAAGGATAGAAAGAATGAGAACTCTGAGGAGAGGTTCATAATTCCTCTGGAAACCGCGACAGGCAGATGATGGGTCTGTCAGAGAATGGTCAGCAGGCTAAGAAGACAGGTCTGAAGCAGAGGCAAGATCAAAGGGAATCCCAGGAGATGTGATACTATAGTTTTAGGTTTTAGGTTTGTGCCTGGATAGGTAATTCATCTCGTCCAGTCATGCACTATCTGCCTAAATTCTTTCCCCTGAAGTAAAATTCACAATCAGCACTGGAGATCAGGAGACCAGGGAAAGATGAGGCCAGAAAAGGATGATGGTCGAATGCGGATGGGAGACCAGGCTCCTCAGAGTCTTATTAGCAGCTAAGCCAATGCAAAGACTTTTTTTTTTTTTTTGGCATCTGGTGGGAGTGGGAGGTTCAGGAGCTCCTGGAGAGCTGCTGCTGGATTTGAATCGCCAAGCCAGTGGGCCGCAGTCCCGCACTCAAACCACTACACCACTGGGGCTCAGACCACAAAGACTTCTAAGGACTAGAAAGTAGGGTTGCCCTGTGAGTGGTTCTCTCCCTCTAATGCCCAGTCAGCGGTCCCCATCACTTAACTTCAGAGCTCAGAATATATGAAGCTAACCAAGGAATTGCCCTAACAACCTCCAGGAAAGCCCAGCGAGGTCCCTGAGCAATGATACTTGCTCATGATGCTTAGAAATACGCAAAACAACGAGGGCGGTCACGATGGCATGGCGTGTGCCTGCAAGGTCGATGCGAGAGGTCGACAGGCAGGCTCCCTGCCTTTCTGAGATGTCAGAAAGGCTCTTATCTTGCACTGGGAAAAGCAACTACATCTGATTGTAACATGACAGAGCAGCTACTCTCTCGATGGATTTCAGGCTGACTGTCGGCACCGCTCCTTGATAACTTAAGACAAAATGAAACAAAACAACCCAAAGAAAGGAAAAAAGGATTAAGCCCGTAGTTATGCAAAAAGAAAACATGCTAGTTGCCTGACATGCGTTTTCAGTTTGCACAGTCGACACTAACCGGTATATAGTTTGTTATGGCATCCTAAGACTGTGATACTTCCAAGCAAACAAAATAACCACTAAAGGAAAGGGCATCTTTCTACATTTAAAATGTTTCCTGTAGACTGACTGGCCTGCGGATACAAAGTGCACGAACGTGGCTGCAGTAGCAGCAGCAGCAGCAGCAGTACTCCAAAGCCACAATGAAACGTAAAGGAGGGCAAGGCACACCTAATTAGGCACAGGTTATGGGGACATGATGGGCTCCAGTGGGAGAGGGCTAGGTTCCTGTGAAGATGGGCCGGAGGCCTGCTAAGTTTTACAAGACATAAGTTTCACAGCTTGCAGGCAACCTGATTCAGGTTTTAGGATGAAAATATTGTTAGTGCAAGGTTATATATTTTGAGAGGTAATGGAGGGATACGATGAGGGGGAAAATGAGAACAAAAGAAAACAGGGGGGCTGAGCCCTGGGGCCTAGTGGTTGTGTGCGGGACTGGGGCCCACAGGGTTGACAGTTCAAATCCAGCAGCAGCTCTCCAGGAACAAGGCTGGGCTTCCTACTCCCACCAGGGCAATGATCACACACACACACACACACACACACACACACACACACACACACACACAGGAAACAGGAGAACCAGAAAGAGGCAAGGGAAGAGAAGCTTGAGAAACAGAGCCACCTGCCACCCAGGGCGCGTCCTGCTGCATTCCAAGTGTGTCGTTACTGGGACCGGTTTGTTGCCTGCACAGAAACAGTCCATATAGAAGGGAAGTGATCAACCCTGCCATCACGGCAGTTGGTCAACAACTACGTATCATATTTCTGCTGCCATATTATATAGTTACAGATCTATTGGGACAGGAGAAGTGTATAAAAAACACCAGCTTCGGGGCTGAGCCCCGGTGGCGTAGTGGTTATGTGCGGGACTGTGGCCCACTGGGACGGAGGTTCAATTCCCGCTCACAGGAGCAAAGGCTAGATCTCCTACTCCCAGCACCAGGGCAGTGATACCTAAAAAAACAAACAAACAAACAAACAAAAAACACCAGCTTCAGACTAAGACAAACTGTCAACATGAAGCTTGCTGATTAGCTTAGTTTCATATGTGACCACTAGGCATGGTCAATATTGTGCTTTTGAATTTTGTTCCACATTTTTCTCCCACTCTAACAAGGACCTCAACCTTGAGGGGGTCCTCAAGGTTGTGACCCTTTAATGTGATCCCTTTCAGATCAGTTGGTCATGATAACTAGGCATAAACTAGTCCATTCAACTGTTTCCATGCATCTTTGATTTTCCCTACTCTTTTTTCCCTTAGACAGTGAGAGATTAATAGTCCTACTTTTTTGGCTGCAGCCCTTTGGGAAACCTGCCCTAATGTACCAAGCTGAGATTCTTCCTGGAGATCCCAGGGCATGATTATCAGTGGCTTTTTAAACTCATGTTGCCACCAATGTCTAGAGTACCAATCTTTTGAAGTCATTGCTTCAGAGCTTGACAGTACCCAGAGAAGGAATGCTGTCTGGTGTGGTTGTAGGAGCTCAACAATGCGGGTAGAAGAAGAAACCTGAATCTGTTTTAGACTGGCTGATAATTACATGAGGAAGAAGGTATGGAGCTCTTACTTAAAAATAAACCAAGCCAGTGGGGCTGGGCCTCCTACTCCCACCACCGAGAGCAGTGATGCCTCAAAAAAAAAAAAAAAAACCCCAAAAATAAATAAATAAATAAATAAAACCAAGCATATGTCTATAGGTTTTGAAGTCCCCTGCTGTGATGGGTCTCTCCTTTTTTAAATCCCAGCAGCCTCCACAAAAGGCTTCTTGATCACTTTGCTCAATGTCACAGAAATATGCATTAAAAAAATGTGGGAAAAACAAAACAGAATCGCCTAACAGGTAAAGCAAATAAAATGCCATACTCAAGGTGCATCAGAACAAAATCATTCAGCTCCCACTGAGGAAATAGGCTAATCTATAACCTGGGCCATCCTCAGACCACTTGAAGGCGTCTTTACACTCAGATCCCGGGACACTTTGCTTCTGAGCAGCAAACACCTTCAGTGAAATAACTGGCGTTTCTTGACTAGGTTTCTGGATCACTAACTTTATCAACCCACTTCTTTCTTTTTAAAAATTCATTTTACTGAGAGCTTGGTACAACTCTTTTCACAATCTACACATGCATTGTGTCAAACACCTTTGTTGCCAAAATCAAAAAGCAAAAACATTTGCTTTCTACTTGAGCCCTTGGAATCAGCTCGGTTTCCCCCCTCTCCCGCATGAACCCATGATAATTTATAAATTATTAGTTCATGTCTTACACTGTCCGATGCCTCCCTTCACGCACCTACTTGTCTGTTGCCTGTCCCCTAGGGAGGAGGTTCTATGTAGATTATTGGGATAGGTTCCCCTTTCTCTATCTCACCTTCCCTCCACCCTCCCAGTATTGCCACTCTCACCACTGGTCCTGAGGGGGTTATCTGATGCCCTGTGTTGCAAGCTCTTTATCTGTACCAGCGGACATCCTCTGGTCTAGCTGGATTTGGATTTGTAAGGTAGAACTGGGATTACGATTGGGGGGTGGGGAGGGATAGGGATTAAAGAAGTTGAGGAAAGGTATATGATTCTTTGTTGCAACACTGCACCCTGACTGTTGTCTCCTCCCTGTGACCCTTTTATAATGGGATGTCCAGTTGTCTACAGATGGGTTTTGGGCCTTCACTCTGCACTTCCTCTCATGGATATGATTTTCTGTTCTTTGATGCCTGATACTGTTCCCATTGACATCTTGTGATCACACAGGCTGGTGTGCTTCTTCCATGTGGGCTTTGTTGCTTCTCAGCTAGATGGTCGCTTGTTTATCTTCAAGCCTTTAAGTCTCCAGACTTGGCTGAGCCTCGGTGGTGTAGTGGTTGTGCGCGGGACTGCGGCCCACTGTGACAGAGGTTCAATTCCAGCAGAGGGGCTGGGCCTCCTACTCCCACCACCGGAGAGCAGTGATGCCAAAAAAAAAAAAAAAAAAGACTCCAGACGCTATATCTTTTGAATAGCCAGGCACCATCAACTTTATTCACATTTGCGTATGCACCCACTTTGCCTTCAGCAAGGTGAGCATTAGGGAATGCCAGTTAATAGAACAAAGTGTTCTTGCATTGAGGTAGTACTTGGTTAGAGGTCCAATGTCCATCTGCTGCCTTAATACTAAACCTATAAATATATGCACATAGATCTATTTTCCCACTGCCATCTACAAATGTATTTACATATGTACATACCTGTATTTTTATGTCTATAAATGCCTCTTGCCTTGTTCTTTCCTCTTGTTCCACGATCACGTTCAGCTTTTACATTGCCCTTGATCAAGCCCTACCAGGTCTCCTACACCCTCCTTACCATTGCTTTTGGATCACTTGTTCCTCCTTTGTTAACACCACGTTCCCACCCCCCTCCCCATGACCCCCTGGAACAGCCAGTCCCGTTGTTTTCTCCTCCAGATTGTTTATACCTATCTGATGAAGATAGACATCAGAGATAGTAATATACACAAAACCAAGAAATAAAATAGAATAAAACACCAACAATAGTTCAAGGTCTGTTTGTTGATCTTTATGAGTGTTTTCCAGTCAAGCCTGGTGGTGTGCCACGCCCTGGCCCCACAGTCTATTTTTGGTATTTTCTGGAACTTTGTTGCTCTGTTCCCCTTGCTTTTCTGTTGCACGACCTCAGTGTGGTGGGGTCAGATGGGGCGCAATTCCCACACTGTGTCTCCAGTGTGGACCCCTGCAGTGCTATAGGTGAATGAGGCACATCACGTCTCCTAGTGGAGCCCGCCCTATGGTGTGCTCTGTGCCTTGGCTGCTCCGAGCAGGAATAGTCTTAAGGCTTGGTGGGTCGGGATGTGCTCTGCTCTCTCTTCCTCCCCCTTCCTTTGCTCCTGTGTGCTCTGATCAGATGTGTCCCTCCCTCTCCCTGAGCTGTAGCTTCAGTGCTGTCCTCGGAAGTGAATTCTTCTGCAGGGAGGAGGGGGCTGTCCACATAGTTGGGATTGGGGCCGGCCCCTCAGATAACTCTATTCTTAAATCCGGTTACTTTTAAATTTACTAGAAACATTTTCTTTTTGAAATTATGGGCTCAAAAGCTGTTATATTTCCCTCTGTCATCTGCTATTGTTACTTCTGGTGGTGGCAAATCTGACACAACAGTGCGCAATCGTGTAAGGGGCAGTGTAACTGTTCGGTCATTTCTATTGCTTTACTGTTCTAGTCTCCTCCCCATAATCTTGGAGGTGACGCTCAGGCTGTTTCAGAAGAACTGCAGAGTCACTCAGGTACTACTTTCTTCCCTTCTCAAAGGATAAACTAAGTGCGCTAGTTGTGGAGAAAATAGTTAATTTGTAAAGGTACCGAAATCCTTCTTTATTTATTATTCAAATGAACACATTTTCTGGTTTCAAAGGTTTTGTAATACCTGAATTCACTCAGCCTTCAACTTTATTTCCCATTATCTCTCAAAACAATCAATATCTTGGCATCCTCTGCATCCACTATGTTCTTCCTCAACACTAATTGTTGGTTCAGGTTGTCTTCACCTTTGGATAATGCTTCTCTGTCCACCATTAAGGATCTCTGGTGGCATAGTGGTTACACTTTGCGCTGCTAGCCTCAAGGTCAGAGGTTCAAAACCACCCGAGGGAAAAATAGGGGTCTTTTATACCTGTAGAGAGGTGAGAATTTTGGAAACTCACGGAAGCTGTTCTCCCTGTCCGACAGGGTCACGATGAGCTGGCACTGACTTTATGACAGTCAGTTTGGTTTTTTGAGTTTTAACTACTGTCAAAAAAAATCACCCCCTATTTAAGGCTTAGCTCAAGGTCGTCTCCAGTTACTCTCTTCATTTCTGATGGTGTCAATAAGCTAGTTTGATCTTTAAGCAGGCCACAAGGTCTGTATGCATTGAAGTCATGTTTTCAATATGCTGCCTACTGGCAACCACTGCATCTTACATTAAGAATTTGACTAATTCAGAAAACCATCATTTTGTCATCTTCTCATTTCACATCAATTAAATACAATGTTCTTAGGTAATGCATGAAGATACAGTCTTGTAGAAGCTCAATAAACATAATAGCCTCTGTACGCCTCCTTTCCAAGCAATCTTTAATAAATGGCCCAGGAATTATCTAGCAACCTTTCATAACTGGCATCATCTTTCTGAGGGCAAAGAAGTGGGGTAATGCATACATACAGTGTGTTCCCCTCACCCTTTCCTTTTTACAGCTAACAGCGACTCAGTTAATTTTTGCTCAGGCACCCACACTTTTTCTCACATGCAAGATTTCTGCAGCCCCCACCCTCCTGTGTCCTCTTGCTTTTTGTCTACTCAGTGTGTGAAGATTCTCTGCTTTCCCCACTCCTCACTCCCTATTCCTATTACAGTTGAGTCAAATTATTAACTTAATCTCCATGAAGAGTTAAAAGTATTTCCTTTTTATTTGAGAAGTCAAAAGTTCTAATGTAAAAGGAACATTAAAGTTGTGATCCCATTGGTGTCTTACTGAGCTCTCATGAACATGTTATATAATTCCATAGTGCAAGTCTCTCAAGAAGTGGTGTGCGATCATCACCACCATTCACTCCAAAAGCTTTTCTTCCTCACTGTATCCCCAGGCCCTTGACCTTCCCCTTCCGTGCCCCACAAGCAATCATCAATCCAGCTTCCATCGCCATAAATCCACCATCCCAGCTTCCCTGAGTCAGTGAACATACAAAAACAAGGCAGACAACAAACAAAGACCCTGCAACACTGACCATATAAAGTAAGAAAGGTTTCAATGATGCAAATGGACTTTGGCCCATCCCTGTCGTCACAGCTTTCTGAATTGAGATCTTTCAAATATTGAAGAATTCATTCTTTGCCAATAGTTCCAATGTCTTCAGAAAAGTTTGACATGTTTCTTTATCCTTTTGTGAATTTATTCCCCCCCCCCCGCAAATAATAAGCACAAGACAGAGAAAAACTTACTGTCAAATCAAAGAACATTCTTGTGTTCATACGGAATTTATAGTATAAAAAGTTAGTCTTCTCTAGGCTAATCACCACAGCTCTGCTGGCTAATATGGTTGGCTTATCATGTTGTGTTATGAATGTAACTAAAATATGTTTACAAAGATAGCCTCTTCTGATCAGGTTTACTGGTTGGGTAAAGATAGGTGGACACCCCAAGACTATGGCCCTTAAAAGTTGCCCTTCAGGTCTGGAAGGGAACAATTTTCAGCCAAACAGACAGGTTTGAAAGGACAATAATAACATTGGTGAGATAAATACCTCTAAGACAGCATTTATCCAAAGATGAAGTTCAGAAGGGTTAGGAGAGAAGGACAAATGGAAACAAGACACACAGGAAGAGGAACAAGGGATTTTACACGACAGGATGGCAATCAATGCTATGAAAACAAATGAGTATGAACTGTTGAATGGAAAATTGAGTTACTCTGCAAACTTCTCCCACTTCAGAATTTTTTTTTTTTTAGGCATCACTGCCCTCTGGTGGTGGGAGTAGGAGACTCAGCCTTTGCTCCATGGAGCTGGAATTGAACCTCCATCCCAGTGGGCCGCAGTCCCACGCACAACCACTACGCCACCGGGGCTCAGCGCCCCCTCCCAAGTCTTTACATGCATATTGGAGGAGGAAAGTTAAGACATTTTATTGAGTTAATCATTGGCAGGCCACAAACTTCAGGTTTTGAATCTCCTGCTCAATTAGAAGCAGAGATTTAGAATTATTTTCAAGTGTTATATGAAAGATAAGTATGAGCTTTGCCTTGAGCCTAGTGGGAAAATCCAGGCTCTGTGGTCACGTGTCTTCAGGGGCTCTCAGAACCCTCTCCCGGGCAGCTCCCTGTCCCGTGCCATTCATTTGGCCAACAGAAGACCTTTCAGATTTCGAATGTGCGCACTGTTCAACTTGATTATGCGTTTCTGTTCTGACAGTAGGATACTTAAGTTGATCTATAATTAAGTAGGGTTTATTTCATATTGAATTTGTTTTTCCTCTAAGTTCCATCTCACCCATCTTAAGGCTGAGGTTAGGACTGCCACCTGTATTTTAAAAATGGTTTTCAGAATGTTTTAGTTTCTATTGAAGAGTTTTTATTTTCCTTATATTCTCATATACAGTGAGTAATTTTGCTTTAAACCTACTTTTGAAATTAAATAGAAATTAAAATCAAACATATACGGTGATGTGGAAGTTCACAAGACCAACACCGTAACTTAACTACAACAAGAACTCCAGATCACTCCAAGGTGTCCGAGTCCTGCATGCTGGCCGAGAAAGAGAATCTCCAGAGTCAGACAGCATACAAACCCATCGTAATTCTCTTCCCTCCCCTACTTCCATGGGGGTAGTTTATTTGTTGACTTTGAGAAAGGAATGGGAACCGCCTGTTACTAAATAGGGTTAAGAAGAATTTTAAAGGTGGGGAGGAGGACCCAGAAGCCAAAATCAAGCTACAATTTTCATGAAGAATTAGAAATTTAATTCTTAGTGGTGGTGTTTTTGTTTTGTTTTTTTTTTTAATGAGATTAGAGTCTCATGATGACAGAAACTCTGTATGTTTTCCTTCTTAAAGGAAAAACCAGTTTGTCAAGCAAGGCCCAGCTTGAGAGAGCATCCTCGGGAAAATGACCTCAGCCACAAAGGCGGAGGTTGGCACATTCAAATAACTTGAACCTGCTCTGTGGTTTTAACCCAGGGATACAGCAGGCAGAATGAAGCTGTAGGGAAGAGAAGAGGCAAGGCTGAAGAGTGCTTAGTACGGTTAGCACTAACCGAGTGCTATTCAATATAATTACAATTTGCCAAGAGCTACCAGAGACTGCCTATCTTTAACTTATACCACTCCCCCCAGGAATCTTTCTGTAAACCCTGTACACATTTCCAGGAGACTCTCTCTCTCTTTTTTTTTTTTTTAGGCATCACTGCCCTCAGGTGGTGGGAGTAGGAGGCCCAGCCTTTGCTCCTGGGAGCCGGAATTGAACCTCAATCCCAGTGGGCCACAGTCCCGCGCACAACCACTACGCCACCGGGGCTCAGCCCGAGACTCTCTTGAAATCAACTCTGGATGCTGAACAGGACAAACTAGTGTTTACTTCACAGGACAAGAAAAAGCCAGCTTGTGTGGACAGAGGGCTCAAAGCAAATGTTGCTAATACATGATTGGAAACCCACTCAGTGACATCTCACAACCTAAACACTGCTGCCTTCCCCAGCAACCCTTTCCACGAGGCATTGCTCCTATTCTGAAAACAGTTGTGCTCCCCTGTGTCCTATGGAATTTAAAACAAACAAACAAACACAGAGGAATACTACAGAGCAAGAAAAACTTCCCCACAAACACAACCTTCCCAGATGCGACCAAATACTGACAAAGACTAGCACAAACACCTTCCTAAAAAGCTTCTGATACTTTATTCTTATAATAACCTGACGTTCAGCTTAACACAATAAAATATCTTGTCATTTTATGTGCCACCACCTCCCCCCAGCATTCTTTAAAATAGTGTATAGTGAGGTTGTGAGAAATTTGTAAAATCACTTTTTGATTTTCACTGATCAAGTTAGTGTGTTGCAGCATACAAGTATCATGGCATTTCAAAAGTGAAACTCAATTTGTTACAAATACATCTCAGTTATCATCACAAAAGGAGGCAGGCTATATCATTAACATACTACACCAAAAACACTGCAACAGTGCAGGCTCTCTGAACTTTTTTTCAAGAAGCTAAGAAAAACAAGGTTCGCAGTAGCAACATGACAGAACTAATAAAGGTCTGCTACTTGCATGAAAACAATAATCGATTAGAACATAATTTTCTAGTGAGAAAGAAATGCTGATGAGCCAAAAGTGTTTTCATTTTTTGGGCATTATGTTTTTCATAGAAATTGCAATAGGTTTGGGCTGAGCCCTGGTGGCGTAAGTGGTTGAGTGCAGGACTGCGCCCCTCAGGCTTGGCAGTTCAAATCGAGCAGCGGCTCTCAGGAGCGGAACTGGGTGGCTCCCACACCACCAGAAGGCAATGAGGCCCACACAAACAAACAAACAAACAAACAAAAGATGCCCTCAAAAAAATATATATATATATACACATCTATAAAAAAAGAAATCACAATAGGTTTACTACATAAAAAACTGAAGGGAGATTAACTATACATCATCCATTAGTGGTAAAAGCCATACTCCAGTTTGAAACACACACACACACACACACACACACACACACACACACACCCCAAACAGATAGATACAGCTTACTTTCTTCAGTAATTGTTCAAATCTGTCCACTTTCCCCCTCCCCGTTCACCAGTTTTGGGTCTTTACCATATCTTCTCTCATTATTCTCTTTAGCAAGCACTTGCTTAGTTCTCTGGAATCTTATACCATGATTGCCCAATTCCCAATCCCATTCCACCCAGTACTATAAATACCAGCAAATAAAAATCTATGTCATCTTTTTTCTCGTGGCTTCTGACATGTGAAACCACTTCATTGCTGGTACCTTTAAAAATGTATGCCCAATAACCATCTCCAGTATGCTTTCTATGTGAGGTTATTATTTTCCATAGTACCTAATTTTGAAGATGCCTGGCCTCTTTTTTTCCTTCACACCACCCCATAGTCTCTTGATTCTCATTCTTAAGTTAATTAAAAAAGGAGTGACAGATCTTAGGTTGGACCAGTGAGTCCCTCAGTGAGAGGAGACAAAAATACATTGTTTTAAATATGAACCTGAGAACTTTTGGTACTAAGCCATACAGAGAAAATAAAGTCTGAATGTATGGGACAACATGAATGAGCCTGGAACACATGTAGCATGACTTAGCTCACTCACAAAAGATTATCATATATATGCCAACTTACATGGAATATCTAGAAGAAGCAAATGTATAGAGAACAAAATTGATTAGTGGTTAGCAGGGGCCTAAGGAAGGAGAAAGGGGAGTCTTCGTGTTACGCTTGATTCTTGTTAAAGGCGATATAGAACAATTTCCAAACAGTAGGGAATGGTTACTGTACACACACAAAATTAACCTTTGGTATACTTTCTTACTTGTTATGCCTTACAAGCGATCTTAACTAATAAATGTTTACTAGAGGTGATAGTGATAGTATTCTCCTGCCTACAAATGTTCCAAACTGGTGTTGGCTAGCAGAGTGAGGTCCTATAGGGAGGTACAAACAGGTGGCCTAGAAGGCACACGTAGAAAACACAAAGTAAGGGTAAAGCATGGCAACAAATTGAGCTGTTAAAACGAAAAAAATATAAACAGGCGCATAAAAGTGGATAAAAACCCTTGTTTACATAGCTATTATCGTTCCCAACAAATAGATGGGAGTCACTCCTGAATTCTATACTTGGGAAAACTTTTCACTAATCATAAAACGAGGCAGACACATAGAAATAGCACCTGGACTTTACATCAAATAATGTATTATCAGAATGGCTATCACATTTCTTTTTTTTTTTTTTTTGGGGGGGGGGGCAATCACTGCCCTCAGGTGGTGGGAGTAGGAGGCCCAGCCTTTGCTCCTGTGGAGCTGGAATTGAACCTCCATCCCAGTGGGCCGCAGTCCTGCGCACAACCACTACGCCACCGGGGCTCATCCCCACATTTCTTTTAGATACTGAGAGACATTCAAAATGTTTAACAAATGGTATGTACGGCAGATGCACCTATCAGTCAGAACGGGCATGGGTTAGTAAGTCATCTTCACACCTGGAACTAGGGTGCCAGCTGCATAATTTAAAGAAAAACGAAAACAAACCTATAGTTTTTGATCAAAGATTCCTGTGTGCTTGTGATTTTCACCTCACATGGTTCTGTGTTATGGATCGGAACAGAGGAAGATGTGGCACTTATGCACAGGCAACGAGCCGTTGAGGAGGGAGTAACCCTAGACATAGTCCACAAAAGCTAGTATAAAAAATTAATCTGGCCACTCCGTGGGCCATGTACAGAAAGATCACCACCTTAGTGAGGGTACACAGCTGAACCAAACTTGGGGGAGACAGTGAGCACTTAATTGATATCCTCTGTGTGTTGAGCATATTATTGTGTACTGTCTAAATGATCCTGGCAGAGAGTGACCTTATGAAACAAAATAATCTGTCCCATTGGGTTTCCTCGGCTATAACCTTCATGAACAATGGCCAATTGGCAACCAAGGCCTGGGAAAAGAAGCAATGAGGCTCTTTTGCTTTGTGGGTTTCTATTTGAAGTGCTGAGAACATTTTGGAAATAAGTAATGGTGATGGTTATAAAACATTAGGAATGTACTTTATATCACTGAATTGTGCACTTTAAGTTGGCTTTAAAGACATGATTTATATATAGTTTACAATGAAAACATTTTAAAGATAAGTAAATTTGGTAAAGCAACAGAACTCACAATGTATGTGGATTGAAATAGAGTAAGGCTCCTCTGGGGAGGAGTCTTATTTCCAAAACAAATTAATTTGTTTTTCATGTATGGAAAAAACATAAATTACCACTGGATTCACCAATACTCGATGTAGAAAACTGGGTGGTCACTGTACTCAATGGATAATGATAGCACTATAACTAACATCTATAGGCTAATAACAGCTTTAGGATGCCTGATTTTCCGGAAGAGAGTGGGAGCATACTCATGAACACATACAGGTTCCAGAGAATACCTGTACATATGCATTCATCTTTGCTGCAAATATATCCATGACTGTGATGGAGAATACCAAGGGAAAGCATCTTACATATAACCAAACAGTTTGAAGGAGTAAGTCACTGAGTCAGGCTGCTTGGGACTGCAGTCTCAGGGACACCTTGGTTAATGAACATAGTCCAGAGTCATAGTGTTCTATATCCCACTTTGTTGAGTAGCAACCGGGGTCAGAAGCGTGAGGAAGGCAATGGGAATGGAAAGAGAAAGCACAGGGAGGCAGTGGGAAAAGTGGTATTACACTGTAGAGATTCAAATCAATGACATGAAATGTGTATGAAGTGTTGAATGGAGCCCCAATAAAATGATTTTTTTAAGAAAGTGTTGAATGGAAAACTGATCTTTACTGTAACCTTCAACCAACTCATAATAAAGAGTTGAAGCAAAATAAGAATGCCTAGCTTACAATAAGGGAGCCTTAATTGTATACAAGTGAACAAAGAACCCAAACAACGAAATCAGAGAAATTGTTGCAATGTTTCTCCAACAACCAGGAATGGAGACGCAATCAAGGAAGGGTTCTTTGTTTTATTTACATCACTGCCCTCTGGCGGGAGTAGGAGGCCCAGCTTGCTCCTGGGAGGGAGCTGCTGCTGGATTTGAACCGCCAAGCCAATGGGCTGCAGTCCCGCACTCAACCACTATGTCACCGGGGCTCAGCTCCAAGAGAGACTTTTTAATGTTTCTCTGGGACTGTACCAAAAGGACGTAGAGTCACTTTTACAGAAGAATTGAGAACAGCAATGGCTTCAGGACTACTTAGTGTAAGTTTGTCAAGGAACTGAACTACAAATCTTACAGTAACTTTGCATCTCAAAGGAGAAATGTAAATGGGATCCAGAGTCAAAGTGCATTACTCAAACAGTCCTGCCTGGCTCCCGCAAAGGCCAACGAGGGCAGTGTTTAGTATGGGCTCTGGCCAAGTTCAAGCCCGTGGCCCTGCCCATTACTACTTAAAGGGTCTTTGACATGCCACTCTATTTCTTTGGGTTTCAGTCAATTCATCTGGAGTACATTTAAGGTTTATAAGTTGCTGTAATAAATAAAAGGACATAATTAAATATAAATTTTTATATGCAAATAGGTAAGATTTATAGAAAAAATTTTTTCTTTGCCCAACTTCTCCAAATTCAACACTGAGAGTTCATATCAAGTCTTCACTTGTCCTCGTACTACCACTGAAAATGGGGCGGTGAGTGCCCACTGAGGATACTGATACCATGTTGTGAGGCTGCATCTACGCCAACTCCCAGGTCAGGCACAGAATCCCTAAAGCCTTCAAAAGGTTCCATTAACTGTGGGTCCCTGGTGTTTGGCTAGGAGGAACTTGTAAGAAACTTTGACTTAGCAAGCAAACCTTCGGAGTGTGAAACCAAGATTATGGATGTGCTATGAGAATGGGCTACAGCTTACTAACCATAACTTTTTAATTTCCTTGAGCAGGCTGCCTATAGAGGAAAAGCAGACAAGTAGCAGAATACTGTTAAATAAAAGAGCGGTCTCACCGCTCAGAGTACTTTGGATGTTTTTACAATGCAAACAAGAAAGGGCTCACCAATATGATCAGGACTCCAAGTACAGTGCTTTTCCCAAGAGGCAAAGAAGGGCGACTGTGGACAAATGGAGGGCACTTTCTCATCCAAGGCAGCCTCCTTGGAGGTGTACGCTTTACTGGTATAAAAGATGCTTTTAATAATGAAAATGCAAACAGTAGCAGTGTACTTAGCAGGAGGCAGATGACAGTGACCTAGCAATGTTTATTTTAGGAAAATGTACCATACAACATGTAGGAACAAGACTGCTTCGCTTACCACTTCTGTTGATGTTTCTGCATGTTCAGAAGTAACGTGTTCTTGAAGCGACGTCTCTGTGTAGCCCATTTTCCCACAATAGGGACAAGTGAAAGACTGTGGTTGCTCTACAGAGAAAGCTTCCCCACCATAGTACAAATCTGAAAACACAAGACAGAATTGCAATGAGGAGGGTGTTTTTTTTAAAAAGTATAGGCTGGCAGCTCTGGTGGTGGTGCACGGTTAGGAATTCATTTGTGATTCCCAAGGTCAGCAGTTCAAATCCACCAGCTGCTCCTCAGGAGAAATGTAGGGCTTTCTATTCCCATAAAAAGTATATACACGTTTAATCACAGGGTGCCGTTGTGAAGTCTCCATCCACAATCGCCTTCTGTCAAAGCTCTGAGGCCATCTGTAACCTTCTCATCCCTCAGGAGTCTATGGCATTAGCCCAAACTTCTTTCACCCCTTTATTTTATTCTTTAACATCTCTCATTTCCCTTCTGGTCTTTAGTTTTGGTGTACTTTCTTTTCCCCGGGTGATGTTGGTGGCCTGCAGTTAGTGATTCAAACCCATTAGATTTACCATGGGAAAAAGATGAGGTTGTCTGTTCCTGGAGAGATTTATATTAAAAAATAAATTTGTATACCGAAACAAAAACAAAACCCTCTATATAGAATTGCTGAGTTTAACTGGCTCTGTGCAGTGACTGGGCTGTATAAACTGTGGCCAACACCGACATTGACATGACATTAGGATGTGTCAATCACCACGTCTCAGGTGGTGGCAGGCTAAGAGCCGAGTCCTGGGACCGAGTCCCGCACCATCCCTCTTCGTCGGTAGAGCTCACCAACCGTCTGGCAGGAATGACTGCCAGCACTGACTAGGCTTGCAGAGATGGCAGGCGGAGTGCCGTACTGCCATAGCATACTCTGCTCCACGGGTTAATGAAGAACCCGCAAGAGCAGCGGTTCTCAACCTGTGGGTTGCGACCCCTCTGGAGGTTGAATGACCCTTTCACAGGGGTCGCCTGTTTCATAACAGTAGCAAACTGGCAGTTGTGAAGTAGCAACAAAAATGATTTTATGGGGGTTGAGCCCTGGTGGTGTAAGCGGTTGAGTGAGGAACTGTAGCCCGCGGGCTTGGCAGTTCAAATCCTGCGGCGGCTCTCAGGAGCGGCACTGAGTAGTGCCCACGACCACCAGAGGCAGTGATGGCCACAAAAAAAAATGATTTTATGGTTAGGGGGTCACCTCAACATGAGAAACTGTATTAAAGGGTCGCTGCATTAGGAAGGTTGAGAGCCACTGCTTTAGAAAGTGAGAGTCATTGGGAATCTGTAATTTGTCTTTTATTAGTCCATCTGAGGGAATAAATATTTCTCTTTCAAATAGTAACACAAAAAGAACTACAACTAAAAGCATATTTAGCATGGTCTGCTACTTCATCAGAAAAAAAACCGACTTGATTATTTAAATGAAAGAAGCCATTACTGTTTATGTGAGAAAAGGGAAGCAAGCAAGTGTTCACTAAATAAAGCTTGTTCATATTTAATTTTTGTTGTTGTTGTTGTTTTTAGGGCATCACTGGCCTCTGGTGGTGGAAGCAGGAGGCCCAGCCTTGGCGCTGTGGAGCTGGAATTGAACCTCCATCAGTGGGCTGCAGTCCCGCGCACAACCACACGCCACCGGACCTCAGCCCCTATATTTAATTCTTTTTTTTTTTAAGGTTTTTTTTTTTTTTTGGCATCACTGCTCTCCGGCGGTGGGAGTAGGAGGCCCAGCCCTACTGCTGGAATTGAACCTCTGTCCCAGTGGGCCGCAGTCCCGTGCACAACCACTACGCCACCGGGGCTCAGCCCAAAGTATTGCTAATAGGATTCCAGTTCATATATGCATGGTGGTTATTTGTCTTTTGCTTTTTTTTGTCTTGAGGCATCACTGCTCACCGGTGGTGGGAGTAGGAGGTCCAGCCTTGCTGCTGGAATTGAACCTCCGTCCCAGTGGGCCGTGGTCCCGCGCACAACCACTACGCCACCGGGGCTCAGCCCTCCCTGTATTTAATTCTTTAAGGAGAGCTAAACTCTTTATCTTTTTAACTATCTGAAAGGCTTCATCTACTATGAACCACTTATTCTGTGCAAAAGATTTGTGAGGTGGTTTTCAGTTAAGTAGGGTAAACATATTGAAAGGATAGAAATGCCTGACTTCTGTTAAGAGTATCTACAAGAATAATACAGCGAGATCGTGCTTAATGGCTAAAGCCTAGACGTCCTTCCTCCAAAAGTCAGGGACAAGATGCTTACCCTTGACATTTCTAGTCAAGAGAGCACTGAACCAGGGTGATAAGGGAGCAAGATAAAGGGTATCTAAAAAGAAAAGTAAAATGATCTTTACTTGTAGATGGACGGACCAAGGAATGCCTACAGATCCATGAACGAACTACGACAGCCAAATAACGTATGACCCAATTTACACAAAATATCTCAAGTCGGCATATGTGCAGAGACTACAATTTACAAAAGTTCCCCAGAAGAGGAGGTTAGGGGTGTGTGTGTGTGTGTGTGTGTACACATGCTCGGGGGCACTGGATTTCTGCTAAGGGTAACACATATTTGGACATAGTGGTGGTGGCTGCAAAGTATGATGAGCAGAGGAATTGCATATATGAAAAAAGGAAACTAGATCCTTACCTTACATCATACATAAAACTAAGTTCAAAAAGGATTAAGGACCTAAATATAACTAAAACCATAACTTTTTTTTTTTTTTTTTGGGGGGGGATGCATCACTGCCCTCAGGTGGTGGGAGTAGGAGGCACAGCCTTTGCTCCGTGGAGCTGGAATCAAACCTCCATCCCAGTGGGCCGCAGTCCTGTGCACAACCACTACGCCACCAGGGCTCAGCCCAAACCATAACATTTTTAAGAAAACAAACAGCAGCAATATTGTTAGCCTAGCTTTTAATAATAGATTATCCAACAGGATTAATAAAAGCACAAGCAATAAAAGAAAAAATAAACAGAGGAAAATTCAAAAAAATTAAAAACTTTTGTTCATAGAAAAACTTTTATGAAAATGAAAAGCTACAATGGAAAAAATACTGTCAGATACCAGATACAATTAAGTATATAAGTATATATATGTATAATTTTGACAACCACAAAGGACAGTAATCATAAAATGGGCACCAAGCACAGAGGGTGCTGCTCAGTCATTAAGTACCAGAGATATGCAAATCAAAACCTCATTGGGATGACATTGCATTTCCACAAGGGTGACCAAAATAAAACACAAAAAATAACAAATGCTGGTGAGGATGTGGGAAAATTACAACTCTATCCATTGCTGTTGGAAATGCAAAAAGTTCAGCTACTATGAAAAACAGCCTGGCATTTCCTTAAAACCTAAAATCAGATAATGTCATATGATTCAGCAATTCCATTTCTAGGTATATACCTTGAAGTAAGGAAACAGAGACCCCAAAGGTGGAAATAGGCTACATGCTCAATAGCAGGTGAGTGAATAAACAAAAGTGCGGCACATCCATATAATAGACTACTGCCTAGCCAACAGGCGAGGAAACATATCTTGATACACATGACTGTATGGATGGAGCCTGAAGACCATCAAGGTCACCAGGGTTGGGGGGGGGGGGTCAAGGGGAAGACTAATGGTGATGGAAAAATCACACTGATCAAAGGCAGGATTGCACAAGATGAATCCTGTTAACATTAAAGCAAGAACAAACATCAAATTTATGGTGAAACTTTTCGGTAGAAGAATGATGAAATCCTCATACTTTACAAAGGTCTGTGGGGATCATGCCCCAAAGAAACCAGCAGCTTACAAGTAGCGAATCCATTTTTAAAAGGGATGAAATGATAAAAAGGAAGTCAGCAGTGGCAGACCATCCAAATGAGTTTGCTAGGAAATAATCTTTTTTTTTTTTTGGGGGGGGGGCATCACTGCCCTCTGGTGGTGGGAGTAGGAGGCCCAGCCTTTGCTCCGTGGAGCTGAAATCGAACCTCCATCCCAGTGGGCCGCAGTCCCGCGCACAACCACTACGCCACCGGGGCTCAGCCCAACTAGGAAATAATCTTGTTCGTGCCTTAACTGAAGAGAATTGACGATTACCAGTAGAAACAATAGCCCCCACGAGAGACATCGCAATGGGTTATTTACACAATTCTGATGGGAAAATTAAAGTTAAACAAATTCCCTGCGTACTGGGTGTTGCACCCCGATCAGTCACAGCTAGCTGAGAGCAGAACATTACATACAGTTGAGTGGTGCTCCAGAAGCAGTGCTGTGAAGCATTCTCACAGGAGATGCACTGTGGCCTCCCCGGTGCAGTACACTCCGCCGCAAGAGAAAGAACAATCAAAGCAGCAGCTAACGAGAGATGGGGTTGACTGGGCCAGAAAAGCAGAAATGGACTGGCCAAGAAAATAGCCAAGGCAGAGTGCTTATGGATTTTGCTTATTGACTTTTTGGAGGGTCAAAGAATGATGATGCCTCGTTATTATGAGAATGTTTGGGGAAAGTTAGCTAAAGCTTTAGCAGACAAAATGCCTAGGACAACTTCGTAAGAGGTGTCCTTCTCTACCATATCAATTTTCTTGCTCAACAGGAGGCATTTTTGAAAGTTTTAATGGAAAGTCATCAGGTAGGTATCCACCTTCTAACCCCCACCTCCCCCCCACAGTCCCACTGCACCAGTCACCCCTCTGAGAAAGATGAGGCTTTCTGCTCCCCACAGTGCTGCTGTCTCGGAATCCCACCGGGGCAGCACGACCTGTCTGACAGGGCATCCCGAGTTGCCATCGACATGAGAGCAGTAAGAACTCCTTTGTGTGTCCTGATCTTAAAAATAAATAAATAAGAAAATTAAAGGCGCCCATTTTCCTTCCGTCAAAAATGTAAAAGGACTATACTGACATGGCTAAATTCCCAGTACTCAGTTCTGTAGGGATGACCTAAGCGACTGGTTTCACTGCTTACAAAAGTATCTTGATCTTGGAGCCTATGTGGAGAAATAAAGTTTGCAGTCTTTATCTTTCAATTTCATTTTCCTACACTTTTATAGTCCCTTGTATGTTGTTAGCTACTGTTGACCCCAGCTCCTGGTGACCCCATGTCCAATAGAAAAAATTGGAATGCCCCTGCCATCCCCCTGACTGGATGCATGGGTTGGGCCTCTCTGAGCAGTGTGATCTCCATGGGAAGGTTTTCGCCAATGGACTGAGTCACTCTTAAGTCTGGAAGCTGTCTGCGTCAGAGCTCCTATACTCAGAGTGGTACTCTGAGGCGGGTGATGGCCCACTGGAAATCAAACCTGGATCTCCTACAGGAGTAAGGTCAATTCTCTCACTGAGCCCAACTACATGATACTTTAGAAAAGGCAAAATGCCAGCGGCTGTGAAAAGATCCAGGAATGGGGGCAGGAGACGGATGAAGGTGGAGCACAAGCTATTTTCGGAGCAGTAAAAGTACTCAGTATGAAATTATAATGGTGGGCTGAGCCCTGGTGGCGTAGTGGTTGTGCGCGGGACTGCAGCCCACTGGGACGAGGTTCAATTCCAGCAGTGGGGCTGGGCCTCCTACTCCCACCACTGAAGAGCAGTGATGCCCCCCCGCCCCCCCACCAAAAAAAAAATTATAATGGTGACTACAGGGCACGATCCCTTTGCTAAAACCCATAACCATGTTATGACAAAGAGTGAACCATGAAATTCTAATGCAAAACATGGACTTTTGTCAATAATAATGAATTGATATTAACTCATTAATTGTAACAAATTCATTATGAGAATGCAGGATGTTAATTGGAGGAACAATGGTAGAAGGGAGGAAGAATAAGGAGACTTCCTGTGCTTTCTGCTTAGTTCTTGTATAAACATAAAATTGCTCCCTCCAAAACTCAGCATCCAAAGTCCTGCTGCCTTTGAAGGTTTTGCTCAACAAACACACACACACACACACACACACGCTTCCACATGTCTGCCATCAAGTTTTCTGTCTATATTGCACAAGTTTGTGGGGGTCAGGAGTGGATTAGAAAACCACAGTCTTTAAGACCTTTAGAACCCTTCTTGATCTGGAATTCTATGATCCTATGACTCTGGGCTGACTGTGACTTTATCACTGCAACATCCTAAAACGCTCTTATTTGTAATCACAATATTTTCTTACACAGAAATTTTAGTCGTCTCACAGAAGAGAGAGATATTATATTCATCTTCCATTGTTGCTAAAAGTGCTATAGAAATTGAAGCGAAATAAGAACTTTTATAGCTTTCTTTAAGGATAGACAGTGTTTTCTCATCAGTTGTAGAAACAACTTACTTTCTGATAACTAGAACCAGAACTTGTGCGATAGTGTTTGACTGTATTCTTGTTTTACTGAGACACTTCTCTATTTCCTTCCGTTCAGTATGTTGTTAATTGGCTTTTATAAACAAGTACATTTTGGGGCTGAGCCCCGGTGGCCTACGTGGTTGAGTGTGGGACTGCGGCCCGAGGGCTTTGCGGTTCAAATCCAGTGGCGGCTCTCAGGAGCAGCGCTGGGTAGCTCCCACGACCACCAGAGGGCAGTGATGCCCACAAAAACAAAAACAAAAAAATAAACAAGTACATTCTGACTAGTTATTTAGAATATAAAGAAAGTAAGACTCACCACACTTTTAACGAACTTGAGGTCTTATGTATAGTACCGGGATAGTTTAAAACCCTTCCTGTATTTCATCGCGTATCTATCCCCGGCTTCGAGGAGCACTTCATTGAAACGGCAGGGGGATGGATACTCACCAAAATCTACCCGCGTTAATATGCACTGCATCGGGTGGTCAGTTGTATGCCTCGTTGTTGTTGCACCACTTTCATAACAAGATGCACAAAGATCGTAATCGTAGCAAATTAAGCACTTGTATCTGCGACCTCGAAAATTTCCTTTTAAACATGCATCACAGCTGACACCTATGAAGGAAGAAATATTTGTAATTAGCAGCTAAAAAAGACCATTCTCATTTTCATAAAAAAAAAATTCATCTGCTGGCTCAATTCCGTATTTTCTTCTCAAAATAACTAGAAATGACAATGAAAATACATGAATTTCCAACAGCCCGGTGGAATTCATTACCCTAACTTACAGTTCTGGAGAAAATAACTTATAACTACTTGATAAAATATAGCCTTCTAAAAGACTTTGATGGACTACCACAAAGGCAAAAAGGAGGCATTAAAGAAGGCTTTCACCTTGAGGGGATTGAATTCCCAGGAGGTAAAAATCTGAGCTTAGATTTCGTAGCCCAGTAGCACACAAACGGGTGGGGGTGGGGGGGTGTGGAAATCTAAAGAGAAAAGGCTGGTAAAGCTGAGACCTCAGTGTGCCTTCAATGTATGGTGCAGTAGCAGTCTTCCTAGGAAATTACAAAAAGCGGCTAAGTGAAAAGGTCTTTCAAACTACACCTCTGAAGATTCATTATCACACACCATCCTCCTCACAGGTCTAGAGCCTAAATTCAAATGACCAAGTGATTTAAAACATTTAAAGTGTCTGGCAAAAAAAAACTTCTAAGAAATGAGTTCACATTTCAAATCACAGTGGGCACGCATACCCCCCCCTCAACAATTAGTTGAAATAGAATGCGGAATGAGATTGTTATGAATTCCTATCAAGGATGGAAAACAAGTAGCAATGTGTACTAAGAGGAGGCCATCAGTAGATCTGAAAAACGAACCAAACGAGTCTAGAAATGGAAAGCATATCATTAAAACTCGATAGAAAGGTTTGATGGTAAGGGGAAATGGTATGCTTGCTTCAAGTGACCAGATTTTAACATTGGTAAAGCGGGACACCATTGACGGCAGGGGAGGAGGGGAGGCTAGAGGGGGTATATTCCCTTCCGGTTCTCCTGCCGTTCCCTAGCTTGTCGTGCATTCTTTCCAAAAATCGGGATTTTTAAAAAACTCCACGGGATGTGGGAAAAATTGTTTAAAATCAGGACTGTCCTGCCAAAAATGGGACGTCTGGTCACTTTACATATAGAGAAAACCCAACTAGCCACACAGAGTTGCTAGAGAGAAACACCAGTTTAATAAGAAATGTTCCATTTCTCTACTCCACAAACGGAAACTCTATTACTTAAGTACATACCATTTGTAACAACCCCCCCCCCCAAAAAAAAAAGGTCACAGGGTTTCAACAGATGTCTAACAAGAGCCAATGAGTACAAGAGAACGCTGAACGGCATCAGTTGTTAAGTCACTGTTGTCGAGTTGATTCCAACTCATAGTGGCCCTACAGGGCGGAGTAAAAGGAATCCAAGGGGTTCCTCACACTACAAATCTGTAGGAAAGCTGAATGCCTCATCTTACTCAGACTGTCTGGGTTCGAACCATCGAGCTTTTAAGCAGTGGTTCTCAACCTTCTTAAAGCTGCATCCCTTTAATATAGGTTCCTCATGTTGTGGTGACAAAAAATTATTAGCGTTGCTACTTTGTATCTGTAATTTTGCTACTGTTATGAATTGGGCAACCTCTGTGAAAGAGTAGTTCAACTTCCAAAGGGGTCGCAACCCACAGGTTGAGAACCGCTGTTTTAAGCAGTCCAATGCTTAATTCACGATACCACCAGGACTCCTCCATTTGTTCTTAGAGACATAAAAATTTAAACTATGGGATACTATTTCACTCCTCCTTGGATGACTATAGAACTTGGAATCCTTCTATACTGCTGATGGAGCAGTAACAATGTGCAGTAGCTTTGGGAAACAGGTTGTGGTTCCTTATAAAGTTAAGCATAAAAACTACCATATGGCCCAGCATCAGCATTCCTGGGTCTATGTTCAAAAGAACTAAAAACATGGACTCAAACAGAAACCTGCAAACCGACATTCATTACAGTATTACTTGCAATAGCCCAAAGGTGGAAACCATCCCAAGTAACCTCACTATGAATAAACAAAATGTAGTACATATATGCAGTGAACTCTCAACCAGAAAGAAAAAATTAAGTTCTGAAACACCCAAATAAATAAACCATGAAAGCATTATGCCAAGAGTAAAACAAAGCAAATACAAAGGGTCAGATAATATATTATCCCTCTTAGATGGAAATACCCAGAATAGGTAGCTACACAGAGACGGAAGAATATTAGCAGTTACTAGGGATGGTAGGGAGAGAAAATGGGAAGACCTTTTTTTGTTTGTTTGTTTGTTTTTTGTTTTATTTTGGGCATCACTGATCTCCGGTGGTGGGAGTAGGAGGCCCAGCCCCACTGCTGGAATTGAACCTCTGTCCCAGTGGGCCGCAGTCCCGCACACAACCACTACACCACCGGGGCTCAGCCCTGTTTGTTTTTTAGGGGGGGCATCACTGCCTCTGGTGGTCGTAGTGGGCGTTACCCAGTACTGCTCCTGAGAGCCACCGCTGGATTCGAACCGCCAAGCCTGCAGGCCACTGTCTTGCACTCAACCACTTACGCCACCGGGGCTCAGGCCCGGGAAGACCTTTCTTAAAGGGCACAGAGAGATGAAAGAAATGATGATGGCTGTACAACCTGTACAAATGATTGAGGGGCTTAAAAGAAAAGAAAAGAAACAACAAACTGGGCTGAGCCCTGGTGGCGTAGTGGTTGTGCGCAGGACTGCAGCCCACTGGGACGGAGGTTCAATTCCAGCAGTGGGGCTGGGCCTCCTACTCCCACCACCGGAGAGCAGTGATGCCCCTCCCCCGCCAAAAAAAAAAGTTACATCTTGATAGATTTTTCTCAACAAAGGATGACTACAGAAGTTCATTAAAAACATTGAAAAGTGCACGGAAGAGAAATGGGCCAGCGTGGTTGCAGCAAGAAGTTTTTCCCATCACAAGACTGCATATCTGCTGTATGAGCTGTTCCACAAGATCTGGCATTGGAATCCTGATCCCCTGGAAGGAGTTCCAACAGAAACCCACAGGGGGAGATGGACCCTGCCCCACAGGAATGTTATGAGTCATCAGAACTGACTTGATGGCAGTCAAGGTTGAAGACTCACCCTACAGCCCTGATGTTGCCTCTTCCGACTGGAAGGTTGCCCTGTGAGGAGGTTAACCCTGCTGTTCAGCCATAGTGTAAATGGAAAAATGTAGACTTATCTGGGGGAAGGGGTTGGGAGATGAAAACACTGCCTTCGAAAGTGTATACAACTGGATAGCATATGTTGAGAAACAATAGCTTCACAATTGTTATTTTTGTTTAAAGTAAGGTTTCAATGACTTTATAGCAATACTTTCTGATTTACTCCTGCATTAAGTACAGAAAATTAATGATAAGACATTCAGGAAAACAATATAAAACAAAAACTGTGAGATTACAGTAAGACTTTCCCCCAGCTTTGTATCCCCTAAAGATATGACGAACTTTAGAGGCTGTTTGCCAGCGTGTGGTGGTGGTGGTAGGTCAGATGCTTAAGAGATACTCTCCCTGAAGGCTTTCAGACATCAGTCTGGTCCACTGTAGGTGGGGTTCACACCCTACTGATAATGGTTTCCACAGAGAGCCAGAGAACAGGTCAAACCTGCTCAGTTAGACTGCCATCCTGAACCTGGGATCCGCCCATCTTGCCACATGTGTACCCCCCAGTCCCTCCCCTTCCTATTGTATGCATACCACTAGACTCTCCCCTTCTCATTATTATATTACCTATAGTTCAACCCTTTCCTGTGATGTAGGTCTTTACCTGTAATTAGGAGGCATGCATGCCCCCTTGGTTAGTAATAAACCACTCTGGCTCACTCCTGCAATTCCCACCTACCACTTCCTCACGTGGACCACCGAGTGGGTGAGATGAGCATGTTACCATGAAATGTATCTGACTCCATTATCTCAATCTCTCTTATTTCTATGACTTTACTAAAATCTTTACTTATTATGACTGTACAATTGCGCCTACCAGACCCGTGATGATTTGTTAGGGGCTGGCTCCCCTGACAAAAATCAAGACAGTAGTTAAGTGTGGGTTGTTGTTTTTTGTTTTTTTTTTGGGGGGGGGGGGACATCACTGCCCTCTGGTGATGGGAGTAGGAGGCCCAGCCTTGCTGCTGGATTCGAACCTCCAACCCAGTGGGCCGCAGTCCTGCGCACAACCACTATGCCACCAGGGCTCAGCACAAGTATGTTTTTTTTTTTAATCTTTTTTTGGGGGGGGAGGAGGGGCATCATTGCTCTCCGGTGGTGGGAATAGGAGGCCCAGCCCCACTGCTGGAATTGAACCTCCGTCCCAGTGGGCCGCAGTCCTGCGCACAATCACTACGCCACTGGGGCTCAGCCCCAAGTATGGTTTTTTTTTTTAAAGCTCAAAGACATACATTAAGTTGAAACCATCTTGATGGTACCTAACAACTTAGTTCATTAATAACATAGCTTTTAAAACCAGTTCTTTTTCGAGAGTAATGATGGCAACAAATGTACAAATGTGGTCTGCATACAATAGATGTATGTATTGATTGTGATAAGAGTTGTATGAGTCCCCAATAAAATGATTTAAAAAATCAGTTCTTAGGATAAAGTTATAAGACCCTTGAGAGTTCCAAAGTTGTACTGACATCCCATCAAGTTACTCTGAAACCAAATGAGGGCATCAAGAAAGCAATTTTCCAACAAATTCAGTAAATATTAATGGAGTGAGCACAATGTTCTAGGTGGAAAGACCGACATCAATAAAACAAACAAAACCCTGCCTTCTGTGGAACAACATTTACAAGGGCTGAAAACATAAACACCTAAAACCATAATAATTAAGTTATGGAAGATATTGGAAAGTACATGTTATGGAGATAAAGAGAGCAGAGGAGAAATAGTGTGGGCAAAAGTCTCATTGAAAAGGTGATATCTGACAAAAATATTGGACTGTTTAAAAATGTACTCATTCACAATAGCTTTTAAACTTGGCAATGCTTTTTAAGTGCTACACTGGACACTAAAAAATCTACTCAGATTCACATAAAGTTTGCTGTGACCTTGTCTAAAAATTTCAGTATGGGTTGTGATTAAGACAACAAAAACAAAAAACACCCCAAGCTCCCAGGAAGCAGAAGAGAATCAGAAAGAGGAAGGGGATGTGGAATGTGTGGCTGATTTCCTCCATGACAAACTGCTTTCTTTGCCATGGGAAACAAACGGGCTGGTCCACTCCACCACTGGCCATTACTATTTTGATCCAAGAGAGAAGTTCAATTTCTCATGGAATTAAGACTTTCTGAAACCATGAAGGTTAGAACTGTTGAAACTATTGCCTTGAGATAAAATCTGTAAACTTTAAACCAAAAAATATTATCCAAAGTCCTAAAAACAAACAATAATTTCACTTAAAAAAAATAAAGTTTGCTTTGAGTGTCATGCTATTTGAAGAATTACCTATCTATATTGGATCAATTTGACAATAGCCAACTGGAAAGTTTAGAATTGATTGTGATAGGTAGGGTTATGTGCCAACCTGGCCAATACACACAAGGAGTTAATAAGGTTTCAGTTTAATTGAAGGGCGAAGATAAATGGCTCAGTGAGCCTCGCCTTTCTGTCTCTTGCTGATGACCGGACCAGTGTACGGCTTACCCTAGCTCTCTGCCCGACTTGCAAACTGCACTGTCTGTGGGACACCCAACCCATGGACTGACTGTGTTGCTGTAGTATGAGGTTCCTTTGAGACCTGCTTTGCCACACTGCTGGTGCATACATCACTTGAGTTGGGAGCTGTCAGACCCTGTCATATGGCTGACTGTTGGTGACCTCCCCTGCTGTTTGCTGCCTGTGGCTGGATTACCTGTATTGTTCCAAGGACTCAGCTGTCTGCTTCCTTGACTTGCACCCAGCAGCTCTTGTGAATTGAAGAACTGCCAGTGTATTCACTGTCTCACGGAAGTGAGTTGAACTGAGCCATTTGTACCACTCTGTGGATTAATTAGTTGTTTATTTCTTATCTATCTACCTATCTATCTAATTCTAAGTGTCCTGGTTTTCTTTCTAGAGAATCCTAGCACAATGATCTTAGGGGGCAATGAGTGTCTGTAATGGGGAAGGAAAAAAGGTGGATGTGAACAGCTGTACAACTTGAATATAATCAATGTCATGGAACTGTAAGAGCCCCCAATAAAATGATCTTTTAATAATAATAATAAAAAGAAATGGACGAATTGGTGTAGGTCTTATGGTTTATCTTCTCAACAAAAAAGAGCAGTAAGGGCTGAGCCCCGGTGGCGTAGTGGTTGTGCACGGGACTGCGGCCCACTGGGAAGGAGGTTCAATTCCAGCAGTGGGGCTGGGCCTCCTACTCCCACCACCGGAGAGCAGTGATGCTCCCCCCCCCCCCCCAAAAAAAAGGAGCAGTAAGGTAACACCAATTCTTCTCAAGTCACGTTTTGGTGTGTGCCCCACACGTTAGTACCTTGTAGACTTACCTTTTCTTTCTGCGGTAAGGATGTGCACTGACAAGTATAAATGAACAAAGTTGCCGGCTGATTGTGAACAGTGACATTTCCAAATAACATAAGGGTGATGCTTGTCCTGTGCTAGCAACCCCTATTCTGATTTAACTAAAAGTTGTCTAAATAAGAGTGCCTTGCACAACTATTTTATATCTAAATAATTGAATTGCATGTCACTAAAACTGTTAAAGAAACAGGATGTTGATATTTTAATTGACTTACCTTCTAAAATGCATACTAGATTTCAAAAAGATCGTGGAAATAAAAGATAACAGAACTTTCCAATGAACTTTTTAAAGCTCCTTCATATTTCCTAGCTCCTTAAACACTGAATATTTTTTTGGGGGGCATCACTGCCCTCTGGTGGGAGTGGGAGGCCCAGCCTTGCTCCTGGAGAGCTGCTGCTGGATTTGAACAGTCAACCCAGTAGGCCGCAGTCCTGCACACAACCACTACACTACCAGGGCTCAGTTCATAAACTCGTTCTTATACATGAGTGGCTCTGGATTTATTTCTCTAGTCAACTGGGCTTAACACACAAGTTTTTGGATTTAAGACTGTTAAGGTTCACTTTATTTAAAATAATCTGTGGTGGCAAGTATGCTGTAGAGGATGTTTATGCAATTAGAGAATTATGATTTGAGTAGTCAGAAGTAAAAAATGTTTTAACATATAGCCTTTTCTTTTTTTTTATTAGGCATCATTGCCCTCAGGTGGTGGGAGTAGGAGGCCCAGCCTTTGCTCCTGGGAGCTGGAATTGAACCTCCAACCGAGTGGGCCGCAGTCCTGCGCACAACCACTACGCCACCGGGGCTCAGCCTCATATAGCCTTTTCTTTACCCCACTATTTTCCCACAATTTTCTTATAATAACTGTCTACGACTTTCTTCTAATTAATCGTCATTAACTAGTTAAACCAGTATCTAATTTTATAAGGTTCTATACCACCTCTGACTTGAAAAGCTGTTGAAATTTTCTAACAAAAGCATGCCTGCATACTTGGGTTTTGCAACAGCTTCTCAACAGCAGGATTCCCAACATTTGTGAGCGTACGTGTGCGTACATGTGCGTGTGCACACATAACACACACAGGCATGTGTACACACATACACAATCTCATTTACTTTGAAAAGGAACCCAGATATCTCATCCCAAGCAACATCTTTTCCCACTGCCAGAATGTGTCACTTTTCATCACAGCCTGAAGAAATCTGCTCCTTAGTGCCACCTCTGGATGTGCAGTTCCTATTAGAGAAAACATGCTGGCTCTCGGCAGCATCTCTCAGTCTCCCTGCCATCGAGCGAACTGCAACTGCTTACCTTCATGAGTATAAAGCCCTGTCTTTCTGTCCCAGAGCTGCTGGGCATGCAGAACCACCCCACCACCAGTGTTCCTCTTGGCTGTACAGTGTCTCGGTTAAAAGAAGTGTTTCTTTTCTCACTACCAGAAAGCTCAAGAAAATCGAAAACAGAACATAGGTGCAGCACAAGTAAAACAATGATTAAGAATTCTCTTTTTTTGGGGGGGGGAGGGAGGGGCATCACTGCTCTCCGGTGGTGGGAGTAGGAGGCCCAGCCCCACTGCTGGAATTGAACCTCCGTCCCAGTGGGCCGCCGTCCCGTGCACAACCACTATGCCACCGGGGCTCAGCCCGATTAAGAATTCTTTAACAGAAGCGTAGATTTGCTTTTGATAACTTATTGGTATAATTAAGATAGTGAGAATTATAGCTCCGATATGGAACAGTAACAACAGAATCGAAGTTGTTAAATAGGAGACAGCTCTGAAGGAGAAGGCTGGAGAACCACGAGGTGTGTATGCAGTAATGAGATCTCCTGTGCTAAAGTGTTCAGGTTTCCATTACTCTACACTGAACATAAAAGACACCTGTTGGCGCACTCAGTAAGCACTGGACTGATCACTGGGAGAAAGAAGGGTGATGCTGTGTGTTCTGATAAAGATTTATGGACATCCTACTCAGGGTGACTTATGAGTCAGAAACAAGTGGATGGCAGTGGTTTGCATGCTATCTAAAAGGAGCCTCGGTGGCATGAGTGATTAAATGGTCTGCTACCCCAAGATTGGCTCAAACCTACCAGGTGTTGTGTAGGAGCGAGATTATCTGCTCCCCTAAGATTTCCGGCTTTGGAAACCTTATGGGGCAGTTCAACTCTTGGCTTAAAGCGTTCCTGTGCTTCAGAATTACTCAGTGTCAATGAGTTTGGTGTTTTGGTTTAATACATACCCTGGGTGATATATACATGGTTAATGTGCTTGGCTGCAAATTGAAAGGTTGGGAGCTTGAGTCCACCACCCACAGGCACCTTGGAAGAAAGGTCTAGTGATTTACTACTGAAAATTCGGCCACTGAAAATCCTGTGTGGCATGGCTCTATTTTGACATACACATGGGCTCACCATCATCGGGAGCAACTAAATGACTGAAAGGTGCACCCAGCAGATCGAGTTCACCAAAGACAAAATATTTTTCTCATCCTTGAATAATCGAGCATTAACTACGGCATGCTACAAGTAAGTTCAGGAAATCAGTGGTTTATGAATTGGAAGCTAGCATAAGTCACACCAAACGGTTATGATGGTGTACTTATCCTCTTATCTATTCAAGCTCAACTACTACTATTGACAAAAATGCTAGGGGAAAAATGCTAGAAAACACAGCTTAATCTTAACTTGATAAGTTTAATCTTAATTTGATACTGACTCAGGTTGAACCTAAATGAAAGACAATAATCTCAACTGCAAAAGATACATTCAAGCCTTAAAATGAGTGTGTGTGTACGTGCGCACATGAGCAAAAGAGCGCAGGCAGGGAGTGCTGGGATGCCGACTTCCTGACAGTCTACAATTCACATATACGTCACAGGTGATTATTTTAAATAGTCAGCACAGATGTAAACTGCACAAGCCCGGTTTTACATGGACTTCTCTCCAATTTTGCTGTTGGCTACTGTGGTGCACTGTAGAGGTCTCTGCTTGAAACACCGTGATGACAGCTCCATCAGCTGTGTCTGAGAGGTAACCAGAGAGATGGCTGCTCATGTGATGTTGACACGGGCTCAACGGGGCGGGGCCACACCCAGGGCATGGGCACTCCCCCTCAACAAGGGATCCGCAGTCTGTGAGCTCCCCACTTGACTGTCTATGTAAACCAATCACCTATGCTTAGCCTCACTTTTGTCTTTAGCACCCCTGTAAAATAAATACCCAATACACAGCTGTGAACTTAAAAAAGAGAGAATGCCCTCTAGTGGGAACAGGTTTGTTTAGTTCTAAGAAAGCCAGTGACTATTTATTTATTTTGAATATTACCTTAAAAGTACGGCTTTTATGAGTATAAATTTTAAAATATCGCTACAAACTCATGGAAACCTTAAGTAAAAAATCCAAAATGTGAAGCCACTGTGATCTAGATAAATCCTCCCATTTAGAACTTATACTTTGCTGAAAGCAGTTTCTATTTGATCTAACTTTCCCCCCAAAGGATTCTATGTACTTCAATCGAGAGGGCAGTTTTGGCATCCTCACACAAAAACAACCTCACTGCCATCACGCTGACTGACTCATGGTGACACCACAGACAGGGGAGACGTGCCTCTGTGGGTTCCTGAGACTGTAACTCTGCATGGGAAGAGAACGCCCGTCTTTCTACCTCGGAGGGGCTGGTGGCTTCAACCTTGTGTATTGCTGGCAGCCCAATGTATAACCACAATATCAGCAGGGCTCCTTGAAGGGCTCCATTATGTTCCTGGGAAATGGCCAATGGGTTCTGAGAACGAAGTTCGAATGGGCAAGAGCAGGACTGTAGGGTACATGGGCTACGGTTTCCTAATGAAATTCTTGAAGGACAGCCCTTGCTACTCTCAAAGAACGAGATTTATTGCCTATTCCTCACCAATGCAGCTTTCAAAGTTTCTTAAAATGTCTTCCTAACAAGTCCCTGTGATCTTCCTGTGTCCTTTGAGAACATTTATTAACAGCCCCCTTGGGAATAGAAAAAAACAAAGACAAAAACCTTACTTGTTTGTCATGAATTTAACTGGTCCAGCAGATCTCTGCAGACTAACTGTTCTGGCTGGGCCATGCTGTCTGGATTTGCATTGGTAAATTCAAGACTGGCCCCCACTATAAGATGTTGCATAAAAACCATCTTGCTTGAAAGACTGATGGAAAATTCCACCCATCAAGCCAGATGAACTTCACACAGTGTTTTTGGCACAAGTTGAGGTCAAGGTGTCACTAAAAACTAACTGCCAAAACACGTGAGATCCCAACTTCAGTAGTTTGGCATCGATGATAATTCTACAGTCTTAGGGTCTTCTTCCACCAGTTTCTGGACTCCAGACCCTGCTGCCTTCAATTTGCTGAAGATGTCAATCTTTCAAAGAGTCCTTAAAAAGTACATAACCCTCTAACACGCATCGTTTTATGTCATTTTACATACACTTTTGCAAAGCTTAAATGATTTGTGAAAATGCCTACTTGAGCTGTGTTAAAATTTTTACTAGTTCTGACCTCAAAATGTTTTTTCCCATGGCACAAAAAGTTTTTTTTTGAAGGTACCCCTAATAAGTGTACCTTTGAGGGAATTTATCTGCAGCTATCCAATGAACAGAGATCATAGTTCTGTTTACTTTTAAACTTACTGCATATATTTATTTTTTAGCTTTTCAAATAAGATGAAGAAAACCAAAGATTGATGGGGTTTTTATTTGAATTACTTTTTAGGCCGAGAATGGAGAACTGAGATGAAGAGACTGTCAATAAAACTCAGTTATACCTCCTTCCCCTGCCCCAAATGTGTGAGAGGCAACCGCATTCGCCAGTCCACAGCCCACCCCATGTTGCTCCAGCTACTAGGCGAGTGATAGTGCCTGTATCAAAGCCAGACCGTGGACTCCACACCCCAACTTATCCTCAGTCCCCCCAGTTACCAAACACGTGTGCTCAGTTTCATCACTGCTACCACACCCACCCAGAGAAAGGTGAATGCAGTCAGACCAGGGAGCAAAATAACCGAGTATTCTGTGTGCCGGAGATACCAAAACAAGACATAATAAAAAAATAAGGACGCCATCAACACACGTATAATCAATAAACATATTGCAATGTCTCAGAAACAACAGATAATATTAAATCATCTAAAGACGCAGGACAAGATGACTCTAGCAGGGGAAAAAATAAGAGCCAAACTCTGGAGAATTACTGGCAAGAACTACCTACCTGGCAAAGAACCCAAAAGATTTATACACGGAACCCTCTAAGAGCTCAAGAAAGCGGTAAAAAAAACAAACAAACAAAACAAAGACCTAGAACAGCGGTTCTCAACCCGTGGATCGAACAATCCTTTCAAGGGGTCATCCGATTCACAGCAGTAGCAAAATTACAGTTATGAAGTAACAATGAAAATAATTTTATGGTTGGGGGTCACAACATGAGGAACTGTATTAAAGGGTCAAGGCATTAGGAAGGTTGAGAACCACTATCCTAGAAGAATTCAAGAAAACAAGAACAAGTTAAGCAGATGAGAAGTCACATCAAAATCACTAGAAATTTGTAAGCACTAAAATTCCAGAAATAGAAAAAATATTGGAAAGAGAAAGGGAATGATCTCCTTTGAAAACAGAAACTGAAGATGCCCTCTATTCTCATTCTTATTCAATATTGTACTCACCTTACCTCACTGTCATTGAATCGTTTCTTGCTCATAGCAACCCTGACACCCAGATAGAACAGCCCACTGAGAAAGGGAACTAAAGGCATCCAAAAGAAATGAAACTGCTTGCACATGTTATGATTCTCTGTATAAAAAAATCTCAGAGTAAATTACTGCAACTTGCAAAAAGTATCAGTTTTCTCCCTGTGTTAAAATGGGTTGAGCAGAGGAACAAATCCAGAGACAGTCACATATGTTAAAGAAAGAGCGTTATCAAACGTGGTGAACAAAGTTGATGGTGCCTGACTATCAAAAGATATAGCATGGGGTTCTTAAAAGTTCGAAGATAAACAAACGGCCATCTAGCTCAAAAAACAACACAGCCCACATGGAGGAAGCACACCAGCCTGTGTGACCCACGAGGTGTCCAAGGATCAATGATCAGACACCAAAGAACTAAAAATTTTATCATTCTAAATGAGGGGGTGTACAGGTTGGGGACCCAAAGCCCATCTGTAGGTAATGGACTTCCCCTTACTGAGGGGTCACAGAGAGAAGACAAATCAATTAGGGTGCAGTGTAGCAATGATGAAACCTACAACTTTCCTCTAGTTCTTCAACGTTTCCTCCTCCTCACTCTCATGATCCCAGTTCTACCTAACAAATCCGGCTAGACCAGAGGATGTGCACTGGTACAGACAGGAGCCGGAAACAGGGAATCCAGGACAGATGATCCCTTCAGAACCAGTAGTGAGAGTGGTGAAAGTGGGAGGGTGGAGCGAACGTGGGGTAGAAAGAGGGAACCGATTATAAGGATCTACATACAACCTCTTCTTTGGGGTATGGACAACAGGGACGTGGGTGAAGGGGGACATTGGACAGTGTAAGATATGACAAAGTAATAATAATTTATAAGTTATCAAGGAGAGGGAGAGAGGAGCAGGAAGGGATGGAAAATGAGGAACCAATGCCAGGGACTTAAAGAGAAAGCAAATGTTTTGAGAATGATGAGGGCAATGGATGTACAAATGTGCTTGACACACAATGCACTTATGTATGGATTGTAATAAGAGTTGTAGGAGCTCCCAATAAAATGATTAAAAACAAAAAAAGAGCTTTATATAAAAGAGCAATTGTGTTTATATAAGATTATATATAATTTACATGTAAATTGTGCTTATATAAATAAAAATTGTATCTATATAAAAGAGCAATTGAGAAAACATCCCAAACCAGTCCAGATTAAGTCCACAAGTCAGATAATTGCTTTTATGTCCGATACAATGGAAGATCACAGGCCAGTGGGTGGAAAGTCTTGTGGATTCAGTGGTGATGGAAGTATCTCAGCGCTGGTGTGGGTTTCCCCATTGCCCCTCCAAATGAGGTCATCAAGCTGCGACTGATTGACAGACTAAACTCCACCCTTCACTCTTAATAGTCTTAAGTTGACACCAGATTCTATAACTACCACACTCCCCTGGAGCAGCTGGTGAGATTCAACTGTTGACCTTGTGTTTAGCAGCTGGATGCATAATCACTGCACACTACAGCTCCTAGAACAGTATGCAAATTAGAGATAATGATGAGTCCATGGAACATCTCGCAGCATGGGTGATCACCTGAGGGACATTATGCTGAGTGAAATTAGCCAAGCACAAAAGGGCAAACACTGTATAAGACCAGCACTAAAAAAAAAAAAAAAAGTTGTATGCACAGTAAGGAATATTCTGATCAGAAGTGAGATAAAGGAGAGAAATTCCACTAACTAGATAGAATACTTGGATAACCTGTCCACAGACTAAGGAGCATTTGTTAGAACAGAACAAAGGGTTACCACATAAATCAGAGAGCATACATCAAGGTTGTATCCTTTAACTCATTCAATCTGCTTGATGAGCACATAATCAGAGAAGATAGAATACATAAACAACACAGAATCAGGATTTGAGGAAGGCTCATTAACCATCTGCAATATGCAAATGATACAAGCTTGTTTGCTGAAAGGGAGAACTTGTGGCATAAAGACTTCAGTCTAGTGTAAGATATGACAGAACAATAACAATGTATAAAGTATTGAGGGTTGGTGGGGAGGAGAGAGCGGGGGAAGAGGGGAAGAGATGGAAAAGTCGATACTAGTGGCTTAAGGGAAAAGGCGGACGATTGGAGAACGATAATAGAAGTGGACATGTGAGGGTGCTTGACACAGTATGCTTATTTATGCATTGTGAAAAACGATGTATGAGCCTCCAATAAAATGATTAAAAAAAGATTTTTTTCAGCCTATAATATGGAATGCAACTCAATATAAAGAAAATCATAATCTTAGCAACTGAACTAATTAAGAAACATCATAATCAATGCAGAAAAGCCTGAAGTTGTCAAGGATTTAATCTTCCTTGGCTCCATAGAAGCTGCTAGCAGTCAAGAGATCAAATGACTCACTGCATCAGGTAAATCTGAAGTACAAGTTCCTTTAGAGTGTTGAAGATCAAGGACGTCATTCTGAGGACTAAAGTATGCCAAACCCAACTCATGGTGTTCTCGATCATCTCAAATACATGTGAAAACTGAACAACAAGTGAGGGAAAATGCTGAAGAACTGATGTCTTTGAATTCTGGTGCTGGTGAAGACTTGAATGTACACCACAAACTGTCAGAACAATGGACGAACTGTTAGAAAAACTATATAGCGATAATACTTAGAAGTGAGAATGAAGAGACTCACATACTTTGGATGTATTAACAAAAGAGTTCAGTCCTTAGAGAAAGACTTCATGCTTGGTCAACTAGAGAGTGAATCAAACTGGAAGCTTCTCATTGAGATGGATAGACACAGTGGCTACCACAATGGGCTCAAAGGTTGTGAGGATGGTACAGGACCTTGAAATGTTTTGTACCACTGTATACAGAATGGCTATGAATTGGAACTGACCAGACAGCACTTAACAACAGTCCATAAAAATAATGTTCTAAAATCATATTGAGGTGAATGAGGGGAGACCCAAAGGCCATCTGTGGACCAGTGGATATCCCCTTGCAGAAGGGTCAAAAGGAAAACACAGCCAGTCAGGTGTGGTATAGCACTGATGAAGCATACAACTTTCCCCTAGTTCTTTAATGCTTTCTTCCACTCCACTATCACAACCCTAATTCTACCTTGCAAATTTGGCTAGACTAGAGCATGTACACAGGTATAGGTATGAGCTTGCAACACAGGGAATTCAGGACAGATAAATCCCTCAGGACCAAATGTTGAGAGTCATGAGAGCAGGAGGGGGAGGGAAGGTGGGTAGAGAAAGGGGGAACTGACCACAATGATCTACATATAACCCCCTCCCAGGGGGCAGACAACAGAAAGATGGGTGAACAGAGACAGTGGGCAGTGTACGACATAAAAATAATAATTTATAACTTATCAAGGGTTCATGAGGAAGGGGGGGGTGAAATGAGCTGATACTAAAGGTTCAAAAAGAAAAAAATGTTTTGAAAAGGATGATGGCAACACACATACAAATGTGCTTTGCACAATGCATGTATGTATGTATTGTGATAAGAGCTGTAAGATACCGCCCCCAGCCCAGTAAAATGATTTTAAAAATAAATAATGTTGTACATCCTATTTTGGCAAACAGCAAGCAGGGTCTTAAAAGTCTGTAGCAGCTCTTCGCCATCGTCCCTGTTGCTCTGCGGTTGCAGCCATGAAGGTCGAGCTGTGCGGTTTCTGGGGGTACAAGACTGACCTGGAGGTGCCACGCCAGAACTGATGGAAAGGTTTCCTAGTTTCTTAATGCAGAATGCAAACTGGTATTCCTTTCCTAGAAACCCTCAGTAGATAAACTGGACTGTTCCCTACAGAAAGAAGCGCTAAAAGGGGGCAATCGGAAGAAATTAAAAAGCAAAGAACCCACTGGTGCATCTCCCACTGACCTAATGGCCAAGGGGAATCAGAAACTTCAAGTTGGAAAGGCCCAATGAGAACAGCTCGGGCTGCCGAGGAAGCAAGGGCAAAGTAATCCTCTAAAATGACAGCAATGGCTGCTACGACAGCTCCCACAGAGGCAGCTCTGAAGCAAAAGATTGTGAGGCCTGTGAAAGTTTCTGCTTCCCGGGTTGGTGGAAAACACTAAGTTGGTAGGTGAGGCTTTCAAATAAAGATACAACTAACTATTAAAAAAAAAAAAAAAAGTCAGGCTGAGCCCCGGTGGTGTAGTGGTTGTGCGTGGGACTGTGGCCCACTGGGATGGAGGTTCAATTCCAGCTCCCAGGAGCAAAGGCTGGGCCTCCTACTCCCACCACCGGAGAGCAGTGATGCCGCGCCCCCCCCCCCCCAAAAAAAAAGTCTGGGGCTGAGCCTTGGTGGCGTAGTGGTTGTGTGCGGGATTACAGCCCATTAGGTTGGCAGTTCAAATCCAGCAGCAGCTCTCCATGAGCAAGGCTGGGCCTCCTACTTGCAGAGGGCAGTGATGTCCCCCCCACCTCAAAAAAAATTAGGAAAAAAAAAAGTCTGTAGCAGCCACTGAAGTTACAATTGTTTTCTAAAATTGATCATGGTGATGATTGTACAACTCTTCTTGATGTGACTGAACTACTAAATTGTGAACTATATGCCAATAAAACTTTTTTTAAAAAAAGATGCACCCAATAAAATGAATTAAAAAAAAAAGATGCAATTGATGGTGTCTTCCCATCCAGAAAAAGGTGTAATAATAATAATAATAAAAGGACATCTATCTACCCCTTTATTCTTCATTGAAAATCAATTATGTGTTAAGATACAACTAGGAGCAAAAATGTATGCTACAGATACTGACTGCAATGAATTACAACCTTTCCCACGTGGAATTTCCATATTATTTTAGTAAGTAACAAACTCACTGCTCTGTGACAAAAAATGTGATTCTAAGGAGAAAGATAAGGCTTTTTCCTCCAGTACAGATTCACAGCCTTGGAGAGCCAAGGGCCAGGCCTGCTTTGTGCTATGGGGTCACTGTGGAGTACCATCTGCCGAAAGGGAAAGAGGATGGTTTGGGACCTTAATTTCACTAAGAACTACTCTAAAATAGAAACCCGAGGCAGGTGGAAAATGTGACAAAATTTGATATGGACAATTCAAAGGCAGTTCAAATTTTCTCAACAGAAAGACAAGGAGGTAGATATTACATTTATAAACTTTATCAAAGAGGCAGAGTTTGAAAGTTTTCAGTGTGGAGGAAATAGGTCCATTTGAGAACAGCTGATTGGTTTGTTTGATTTTTAAAGAACTGGCCTATAACTCCATTTCAAAGAAATGCACCCCTGACCTGCACACAGAAATGGGCAACAATGGATCTGCTAAAGTGTGCTCAGAAACAGTCTTTTAGAACCCCTTATCCCTAAATAGAAAAGCTTTTATAGCTCAATTACTGTTATAGTTAGCCATTCTTATAGGTGCTTTCTGACTCATGTATGAAATAAAGAAGCATATAAAGAAGAGAAAGTGTATAAAGACTGTGACAAAGTATGAACTTGTTGAATAAAGAAGTGATTGAGAGAAGAAAAAAAAATAAAGTGTGCTTATAAAAGACCTGGAATTAGAACTTCTTCATGGAAGAAGGACTACGGATGAAAGTGGACTAGAGAAGAAAGGGTTGGGAGGAGAAAATTATGGAGGTAAAGATGGCATCAGTCAGCCCCGGAGAGGCAGCTGTAGAGATGAAGTGATAAGTGGATGGGGGACATGAGTATTAATAGATATGAATTCCCTGTCAGTCAGGGATTTGCTAAGAAACTCAGGGAATGGAGTAATTTTAAAGAAGAGATTGAGCAATTAATTAAGCATTTTGTAGAGACAAGTTAAGGAGAATACAAATAAAATAGTGACTAAATTTTTGTGATAATAATTACACACACACACACATACACACACACACACAGTAAATACTTGAGTATTAGCTGAGGCTTTTTCAGCACATTTGTAATACAGTTTTTTTGTGGTGAAATTAGGTGCCTTAGCAGATATTTGGGCCAGCATATACTCGAGTATAAATGGTAAATGAAATCTGGAAATAAATAGTGGCAGTGACAGCACACTATGGTAATTAATGGCAATGAATTAAGTAGAATTAAAGTGACAGACTTTGGGTTATATGTGTTTTACAAGAAAAAAAGTCTTAAAACTTAGAAAAGAACCCAAAATTCAAACCATTACTTTCATATGCATGCATATATAATATAAGGGAAAGACTTTGGGAGAAACTTTCATTGTCTCTTTTGAAGCTGAAGCTCCCTCATACAATGAATCTCCTTAAACAATGCCCTCAGGCAGAAACAATCACTGGTCTGAAGACCTTGCAACCAGGCCTGTGGGCGGATGAAGAGGGAAACTGGTTTAGGTTCACCTTCCCTAGAGACAAGTGCTAAATTTAGGGAATGCAGTTATTTTAAAGAGGAGATCGAGCAATTAATTAAGCATTTTGTAGAGACACGTTAAGGAGAATACAAGTAAAGTAGTGACTAAATTTTAATACGATAGGGTCTGGTCTGAAAATCACAAACAAAAGAGAATCTTTGAAAGTATTATTCTGAGATAATCTTTAAGCCTTAAGCCAGATTCACCTCCTTAGATCTTGCTAAAACCGGAGAGAGTAACTTAACTACAGCGACACCTCACTTAACTGCTTCCTTTAGGCAGCATTCCACAGTTCTGACTCCAGTAAACAAACTCCCTAAAACATGACTAGTTGAGGCGAGAGCACCACTGGGTGGATGGGGAAGGTTGTGACTCAATGTAGCTGGGCCAGGATTCCCAGTGGTTTGGAGCTTGTAATGAAGCAGCTATCTCCCATGTTCGCATAATGGCCATTTCCTGGTAGTGAAATGTTTTGAAATCTAAGCATGCCAATAAGCGGAGTGGGCTTAGCAAGCGATGTCTATCTTGACCGAGGGTGGCACTCTTGGATCCAACTATGTGGAAGGACACCGAGAACAGCACAAGATTAGACAGGAACTGTAACCGGCAGTGAGCTGAAGAACAACTCCGGAAAACAGGGTGACGATACCTAACTTGAAACATAAAATGTCTGAAACTGTTGAAATGGTCTATGTTCTGCATGTTTATTCACCACCACCACACCAAACAAAATGTGTTCATTGTGTGTACTACCACCAGGATCAATAAACAAAATAGGAAACGACTTCAGATCATTTCTACCCAGTAGTTTGCTCAATAACTAGTGTCCATTGACTTCAGTACACTCGATTTAACTTTTCTTTCTTTCATTTTTAACAGATTAAGTGAATGAAGTCACACACATACCAAGTATTTTGGCCCCAAATCAGGATTACAGCAAATATGTTTATGTCCTTCGAATTTTCTTTTATTGTGGTACAGAAATATACATGTAATGCCATGTCTATGGTCTTTAATTTCACTTATCACGTAACTTCTCTAGATGGATCTGGAGCTTGAAGAATTACTTTAAGGCAGGTGCCTACAGGTATTTATTTTACTTCCAGAGGTTGACATTCAAATACAATTCTACCTTAAGTGACTATTTTGTAAGTTCCTACTTTAGTGTTTTTGTCTTAAAAAAAATAAATAAAAAGAAACTATGCCCCATTTTGGTGTTTAAAAACATTACCAGCTCTCTTAATATTATTTAAAATTTTATATATTATGATTAAAGCGAACCTGAATTACGCTAAGTTGTAGTCCTTTTATCCCCCAGCTAAAAAATGTCTGGACTCACCCCCTCAACTCTCAAGGGTATCATTTACTTCTCATTTTCAGTCTCTTCAACAGAAAAAAAAATTATGGCATACTTACAGCTTCAGACATGAGAATCAACAACCTATGACACTTCACATAATTGTATAATCCAACACCTGAGGAACCCAAGCTCCAGTTAACTAGACTTGGGAAAGAGGAAATACATGATCACTTACTTCTGTATGTTTACAATGCTTCATTAAAATAACAGCAATGTGGACAAACTCCTCATCTCATTTCGACTTCTAAAATCCACACAGTAGAAAGATGACTTTTGGTAACAGGATAACTCCTTTATTTTATTTTATTTTTTGGCATCACTGCCTTCTGGTGGGAATGGGAGCTACCCAGTCTTCCTCCTGGAGAGCTGCTGCTGGATTTGAACTGCCAAGCCAGTGGGCGGCAGTCCCGCACTCAACCACTACGCCACCGAGGCTCAGCAGGATAACTATTTTATGCTGAGAGCGAAGTGGGTAAAACAATTGATCTACTAAGATCATGGGGGAAAAAAACCCTATTATTTTTGCCTTAAAGTAGCAGAAGATGAATGAGATGGGAGCAGAAATCATACTGTTTGTTTCATGGCATTTAAGCTACAATGTAGCATCGATACATGTATTTGTGAGAGAGTGCCAATGAGTAAGGCACATGTCACTGAGCTTCCAGCAGGGTGCCCACAGAATGATTTCTCCCAAGCACAGGCTATGAAATAGGCATGTGAAAGCAACTTACAGGCAGTGTGAGGACTGTCCTGCCTGGCACTGACAACGGGGTCTAGGAACTGTTTAGAGTGCCTTCCCATTAGTACTTGGCCAACAAGGTACACAGACCAGTAGGGGCTTCTGGCCTGGAAAGAGAGACTGCACATATGTATGTGAGAGAGAAGTGTCATTTTAAACAACTAAAGGGTGAAAGTTCTATTTAATGGCCCCCATTAACCACTCCCCACCCAGGTAACTTCCTAATCTAATGCTCAAGTACTTTAAAACAAATTTTCTGTAACTGAAGAAAAGAGAGGAAAAAGGAAATCCTTCAATTTACCACAAAACGAGTAAGGAAGGAGCAACAGCTACTGTCTGTCTAATAAGTACTTGAACTAGAATGTGATGTTTGCACGTGTATTGTGAAAATATTCCAGCCACGCAAGTAAGGCAATGTGGGGAAGCTTCAATAATTTTGTAGAAAAACTAATTTAAAGGTGATCGAATTTCCCCCCCAAATGTTTCTGAAGTGCACTCTTACAACGGCTCTTTCTACTGTGGTGGGAAAAGATCTGCCACGGATCTATGTATATTATGAGACCATTTTACAGCGACTTACCTTCACTTTGCTAACTCAACCACTATTTTAAGTACATACATTACTCATTTAGTGCTTATAGTCTGACAGAATAGACAGTATGAAGTGAGACAGCAGACTAGAGAAACATATCCAACATATAAAAAACCATAAAAGCTGACTTGTTATCTATGGTTGGAGAAATACAACAGAACCCAAACACCAACACACCCTGTCGCCACGCCCCACACCCCGCGGCACTTGTTCTGGATGGCACTGAACGACTCCTCCCAGGTCACAGGTGCCCGGCACCTACACGGGACTTACCGACTGCCATCAAGTCAGGACCGACCCACAGCAGCACTGTATCCGTGCAGGGAGCAGGCTTTTAGAAGCCCTCTCCTAGAATTACGCTACTCTAGATCCTTCTCTCAAAACCCCACTGACACAACTCAAGAAAGGAACCAGCCACCTTTCCTCCTTGTCTACATGCACTCTCAATCTACAAGGTCCCCAGAGGCCCTGCTGACAATGGGTTCATTATCGTTCACACCTGTTCCAGTTCCTGCACTGATTTTACACGCAACCATCTAGACCAGGACTGGGGATAACGAGTCACACAAAGTTTCATCCCTTCATCTTTGTTTTCTCGAGTAATTAAATCAAGCAAAGTCCTCAAACCCCAAACTGTATAGTTAACAACATTGCAGGGCCCCTTCCTTTCCGCTGTAGGTCAAAGAAGGCTGCAGGTCCGTGTTCCCCGCCCCCCTCCACACTCTCCGCAGGAAGCGGTGTCCTCGGGGGTGGGGGGGGGAGAGCATTTGGCAATTTGGCAATGCTTGTCAAGAGTGGGAGGAGGAGGGGAAACTCCTGACATCTGGGGGTGGAATTAAACATCCTACAAAGCACAGGGCAGCCCCCCCCCCCCCCCCCCCGGGCTGGTACATGGTATACACTCTGCCCCTGGAAAGCCCTGGAAGAGGAAAAGGAAAGAAGCTGATGTCCTTCCAGCACCCCAAGGGCCGGCCGGCGCTGACCTCTTCAGGAACTCTCACCTCCAGCTGGTTGCTGCGCTCCATCTTGAGAGAAAGTGCCTACTAGGTGGAGATGGGCAGGAGTCCTCTGAATCACGCAATTCGAGGAAGGGTTTCACTGGGCCTCCTCTGCAATGACGGAAATGTCCTACAGCAATACTATCCAAGCAATAGTCCCTGGTGGTGTGCCATGGAGTCAACTTCACCCAGTGTCCCGGAGCGGACCTTTCCACTGTGGAGCAGGTCGCCAGGTCAACTCTGGAGCAGCTAGTGATTTCACACCTCTGACCTGTTGTTTAGCAGGGCTCACCCACGGTACCACCATGAGCAGCAATGAAAATGCCTTCTCAGCTCGGAGAGCCCAGAAGAACGATACTCCTTGCAACCGCGTTAGTTCACACAATTCAGATCTTACTTCCCAACTAGCACACAAGCAGCTCTTAAAGAAATGGAGGATTTCAGGCGGTGGGGTCGGAAAAGTGTGAGGGGGATTAGAATTTTTTCATGAAAAAATGAAATATAAATATATTGGAAAATTTCCATAAATTTTTGGAACCCGGGCTGAGCCCCGGTGGCGTAGTGGTTGTGCGCGGGACTGCGGCCCACTGGGATGGAGGTTCAATTCCGGCTCCCAGGAGCAAAGGCTGGGCCTCCTACTCCCACCACCTGAGGGCAGTGATGCCTAAAAAAAAAAAAAAAAAAAAAAAAATTTTGGAACCCCCAAGAATCTATAAATATCTAACCCCTAAGAAAAATTATTCAGACATAACAAAGGACATGGAGGATTATCTTGAAGGGTGCTTACATCTGAGGCATTTTGAACATCAAAGTAATTTATGAAAGATACTCAAATATGTGAAGGTAGAAGAACATTTACAGATATAAATTCTCAAAAGGTGGTCATCACCTGGATCCTAAGGCCACAGCATTGTTTAAAATTGTTTACCAAAAAGTAACAGACACAGGGGGCTGAGCCCCGGTGGCGTAGTGGTTGTGCGCGGGACTGCGGCCCACTGGGATGGAGGTTCAATTCCAGCTCCACAGGGGCAAAAGCTGGGCCTCCTACTCCCAGCACCAGGGCAGTGATATCCTATAAACCAAAAAAAAAAAAAACAGACACAGAGAAAAGCACACAAATCATATTACTTCTCTCAGAGTAAACCAGATCCTATGGAATCAGCATTGGGATCAAATAACAGTGTTACAGAATTCCAAAATGCACCTCTCGTTCTTCCTAGCAACCACTCCAAATGACTATGCAGATATCGGACATCTTAGATGAATGCTCTTCTATCTATGCACGTGTTTGTGTATAAGGAACTCTGGGAGTGCAGTGGTGAAGTGAGCCACTGCTAACAGAAAGGTTGGCGGTTGATACCACTTGATAGCATAAAGAAGAGGCAGTTCATTTCCATGAAGACCTGCAGCCTTGTAAACCCTCTAAACCAGTGGTTCTCAACCTTCTGAATGCCGCTGCTACTTCATAACTGCCATGTGTTTGTGACAGTTTTGCTACTGTCATGAATCGGGCAGACCCTGTGAAAGGGTCATTCGACCCCCACAGGGGGTCTCGACCCACAGATTGAGAACTGCTGCAAACCCTCATATCCACCCCTGTAAAACAAAGTAGACTATGTGGAGATGGGCACATAGTAGACTATCTGGGGTAGACTCTGTCCTAAAAGAGCGGATTTGAATCACAATTGACAAAAGGTTTGGTTTGGTTTTGGTATATGTGCGATAAAAGGAGTATATATGTGTCTTTTTCCAGGGAGCCCAGCCCAGATGCCAATTGAGCCTAGTGCTGAGTGGTATGGCCTGGACGCTGCTGCCCGTCTCCTTTGCCCCCAGGAGTTTTGCCTCTGGAGCATGAGAGCTGGGCCATGTAAACAGTTTGACCTCTGACCATAACCCTTTGAAACTCCACCCTGGTTCCCACAACAGCCCAGTCCGCTCCCTCTCTGTGTGGACCCTGCGTCTCCAAGGATCACTCATGACCTCATCCATGGCCTCCCCTTGAAGGTGACCAGTAATCTCTCAGGGCAGCTGAAGGTCGCCTGTGTCCAGCTTCTCTCCTGAGAGCTGTCATGGAATTGTGCAAACTGCCCTCCCACACAGCCAGTGTGAGCTGGCTACTTGGCTCTCGTAATTCAGCAGTTGGCTGCTTGGGAAGAGATGCTGCCAGAAAAACTCCAGAGGAGGGCAGGCACGAGGTTCAGATGAAAGTCTAGAACGTGGCTGTGGACACGTGTGGACACGTGGTTGTGTATGCGAGTGTATGTAAGATGTTCTAGTCCTTTATCTGAGTGGTATATAGAAGAATGTTTGTTAGTTTTATTATCTTTTTACTGAAATACTAATTTTGATCCCTCTTTGGAATGCATTGTACATTTTCCTGACACACACAAAATTCCCATACTCATAGGAAAAGATTGGCTGGTTCTATAGTCTTCAGATAAGAAAAGTTTCCAAGATTCCAACTTAGCTACAATCTGTAAATTACAAACCAACTTCCATCATGTCTATTTCATTAGATATATGAACAAACAATGGTATGTAATAAAAAAAGAGGTGCTATTTTGTGATACACATCAAAGTATCATTATAACTATTATTATGCTAAGAAGATTTTAGTGTCAAGTGCTTCTTAAAATTTTTATGTACTGAAGTTATACTATGTACTATACACTAAGACAAACATTTGATTGTTGTTGTGTGATATAAACCTAACTGTTCCTTACAAACAAGACAACTTAAAGCAGAAGTCATTCATAATCCAGCCTAAATAAAAAAGGGGAAAACCTAACTGTTCCAATGACAAGTACGGTAACTTAAAGCAGACGCCATTCATAATCCAGTCTATAAAAAAAAAAGGTGGGGGTGGGAAACCTTTAGAGAAAACCCCACCCCACCCCCTTGCACCACAAGGTCACTTTCAGCTCACAGACCCTGTACAGGGTTTTGAGGATTTGCAAATCTTTATGGGAACTGACTACTTCATTTTCCTTTTGCAACTAGCAGTCCAATGTTTACCCAACAGCACCAAGGGCCCCTTAGGAAAAAAACAAACAAACAAAAACACTATACACATCTTAAAATAAAAAGCAAAGAGTATAACAAAAGATAATAAAGAAATTAAAATTTTTTCATCAAGAGTTTACAGAGTGAAAAGACAAGCTACTGATTGGGAGAATATCTTCCGAAATCATATATCCAACAACTATCTATTAACCAAAATATATAACTTCAACAAGAAAAAGTAAAGGAGCAAAGTAAAATGAGCAAAGGACATGAACAATAAACACGTTACCAAAAGATGAAAAGATGATCATGAAAAGATGACCAACATTATTAGCCATCTGAGTGATGTAAATCAAAATGGAATGACAGTCAGGATCTCTGTGTCCAGCTCCACCCTGCCAGGCTTCTGGGGGGCCACAGGGTGAAACTTCAGAGTTCATGGAGACCTCTGCTATTAGATCTGCATGGGGATGGGGGAACTGTCTGGAGAGGGCTGCCCCAGGGTGACAGCATGGTCGGCTGTGCAGAAAGCTTATAATGCAGAGGATGTACCAGGGTTGTCGGGGGCACTATGGTCACATCTGCCAACTCATGAGATAGTCTGTAAGTCCCAAGTTCTGTCTCGAGCCTCTGTGGGGCTGCCCACCCCACCCCTCCTCCACTGAGATGGGACATCAGAAATCTCTACAACTGTGCTCTCAAGCAACTCGCCAAGCATGGCTTCTGACATAAACCACACTTCGAGTACTCAATAAAAACCTGTTACACCTAAATAAGTATGCATCCGGGACAAAGGCAAACCCACCCCTCCCACCACAACACACACACACACACTGAGATATCATTTCAGTCTCACTAGAATGGCTGACAAAATAACAAATGTCGGTGAGGATGTGGAGAAACTGGAACCCTTATCCACTGCTGGAAGAAACTGAAAGTGTTATAGACATTGTAGAGAACTAAAAAACAGATGTGTATTCTAACGTTCACTGCAGTACTATTCTCAGTAACCCCAAAGTGGAAACAACCTAAAAAAAAAAGTGGAGGCTGAGCCCTGGTGGCGTAGTGTTTGTGTGGGGGACTGCAGACCAGAAGGTTGATGGTTCAAATCCAGCAGCAGCTCTCCAGGGGCAAGGCTGGGCTTCCTATTCCCACCAGGGCAGTGATGCCACACACACACACACAAAAAGTGGAAACAACCTACATGCCCATCAAGAGATGAAGGGAAATACAAATGTGGTCTATATATACCATGGACTGCACTAAATCAGTAGAAGACACAAAACCTTGATATACACTGTAACATGGAAGGAGCTTGAATACATGCTGAGTGAAATAAGTCAATCACAGAAGAAAAACATTATATGTCCTCACTTACATAAGAAAAGGTACATGTATAGAGGCCAACGTTTATTAGTGGTTACCAGAAACTAGGGGGGTGAGTGATGATGGATAACTCATACTAATTAAGGGGAGGGGTGCAGGGACAATTAATGTAATTGCTTCAATTAAATAGTACACTTGTAAAAATGTGAATTAGCAGAAGCTGTGTGAGACATATTTATAACAATAAGAAAAGTGTGTGTGCTGAGGCTTGCTTATGCACAGCCAACAGCCTCGTGGTTTCCATGGGACACTCCAGTGAATTCATCCAATACTGTGTTGAGTGCTTCTGTCCCATCTCCTAATTTTTTGTACAAGGCTTGCAGGATTATGAGTTGAATAGTGCCCATCCACATCCAAGTGGTTCATATTTACTTAGAACTATAGAGAAGGGGAGAATCCAGAATTGGAAGATATGGACCATATGGCTAATTGCCTCCCTGAACAACTACCTCCTTTGCCATCTGACCAAAGGAAATAGATGGTGCCTGGCACTCCTGCAGATTATTTTAATCAAAGATTCTATATAAGAATCTTGATTGGGGGATAGGGATAGAGATAAAAAACAGAATTTCAATTCTCATGTATTTTGGACTTTCTGGAGCCAAAGGCTAGAATGAATCCCTAAAAATATTGCCCTGAAATAATCTTTAAACCATAAACCAACAATAACCCCTGGAGTCTTTAAATCAACTGTTTGATTGAATTAGTAAAATGTCCTGGGATCTACTAGCATGGTACTGAAATGTAAACAGTAACAAGATTAGATAGGAATCTTAGGGTACAATGAATCTGTTCAAGGAAGGGAGGTGAGAAAGGTTGTACTACTCAAAGAATATCATCAATGTCACTGAACTGTGCATGCAGAGATGGATGAATCGGTGTTTTACTGTGTACGCAGTTCAACAAAAGCAACTAAAAAAGGTATTTTCATACTTACTAGTAGGTAAGGCCCTTCTTAGGGGGAACTCAAAAACCATATAGAGGGGGAATAAAACTATGCAGCAGGGAAGCAACAGAAGTCCACATGGAAAAAGCACATCAGCCTGAGGTGTTTATGGGTACAGGTAACAGAAGTTCAAAAACAAGCAATCAAATTGACATAAAGGAGCACAGACAAAATGGAGACCCAAAACCCACAGTCCCTCAAAGAAGGGCCACACAGAAGGAATGACCTATTTAGGGTGTGGTGTAGCACTGATGAAACACATAGCTATCCTCTAGTTCTTTACTATTTTCTCCTCCCACTATTATGGTCTTAGTTTTACCTAGTTAATCTTGTTAGACCTGCGTAGGTTCATTTGTATAATTAAGGTCACTCAATGCATGAAGTCCAAGATAGACAAGCCCTTCAGAAATACTAATGGGAGTAATAATTCCAATGGTGTGGGTGCGGTGGGGGGGGGGTAAGGGAAGCATAAAACAATGATGACTACATAATCCCACTTGAGGGGAATAAATAACAGAATTGTAGGTGACCAGATACATAGGATGGTGTAAAAATACACACACACACACACACACACACACACAC